>PVKH010015503.1:0-16075 GCA_004027955.1 Chaetophractus vellerosus | reverse complement strand
GCTTTTGCCTGTCCGTGGCAGCTTTTTGCCCTGCCCACAGCGGCTCTGGCCCGCCCATGGCGGCTTGCCATTCTCAAGGCGGTCTGCCCGCTAGGAGAGGTCCCCGGGAACCAAACCCGGGGCCTCCCATGTGGTATGCCAACGCCCTATACACTGGGCTATCCAGCCGGCCCCATTTTTTTACCTCTTTAATATCATGGAAGAATTTAAACAGGATTGGTGTTAATTCTTCTCAAAATGCTTCATAGAATTCACCTGTGAAGCCATCTAGACTTTTCTTTTTTGGGAGATTTTCGATGACTGATTCAATCTTTTGAAATGTGATTGGTTTGTTGAGTTCTTGCATTTCAGGCAACTTCAGTGTAAGTTGTTTTTTCATTTCTAGGAATTTGTCCATTTCCCCTAGATTGTCTACTTGTTGGTATACAGTTTTTCATAGTATTCTCTTATGATCCTTTTTATTTCTGTGGGGTCAGTGGTAACTTCTTTCATTTCTGATTTTATTTACTTGTATATTCTCTCTTTTTTTCTTTGTTAGTCTAGCTAAGATTTTGTCAATTTTATTGATCTTCTCAAAGAACTAGCTTTTGTTTTTTAATTAAAAAAATTTTGTTCTCAATTTCATTTATTTCTGCTCTAATCTTTATTATTTCTTTCCTTCTGCTTGCTTTGGGAATGATTTGCTGATCTTTTTCTATTTTCTCCATTTTCTCAGTTAGATTTTTGATTTTAGCTCTTTTCTTCTTTTTTAATATAGCTATTTAGGGCTATAAATTTCCCTCTCAGCTCTGCTTTTACCGTAGCCATAACTTTTGATGTTGTGTTTCTTTTCCATTTGTCTCAATATATTTACTAATTTCTTCTTTGGCCTTCGGATTGTTTGGGTGTGTGTTGCTTAGCCTCCACACATTTCTGAATTTCCCCCTTTCTTGTCTATTATTGGTTCCCAGTTTTGTTTTATTATGATCTGAGAAGTTATTTTTATATTTATTGAGACCTGCCTTGTGACCTAACCTGTGATCTATTCTGGAGAAAGATCAATGAGGACTTGAGAAGAATGTATAACTTATTGATTTGGGATGCAACATTCTGTATATATCTTTCAGGTCTAGCACATTTATCATATTGTTCAAGTTCTCTCTTTCCTTGTTGATCTTCTGTCTAGTTGCTCTAATGAAGCGAGTAGTGTGGTGAAGTCTCCAACTGTTATTGTAAAGCTGTCTCTTTCTCCCTTCAGTTTTGCCAGAGTTTGCCTATGCACCCTAGTTAGGTGCATAGACTTAATGACTGTTTTTCTTCCTGGTCATTTGTCCTTTTTACTAATATATAATGACCTTCTGTATCTCTTATAACTTCTTTGCATTTGTCCAATATTAGTATAGCTACCCCTGCTCTTATTTGGTTACTCTTTCTGTGGGTATATTTTCTGACCTTTCACTTCCAACTGGTTTTTATCCCTGGGCCTAAGGTGATTCTCTTGTAGATGCCATATGGATGGTTCATATTTAAAATTTTTATTTTATTTTTTATCCATTGTTTCATGCTATATCTTTTGATTAGGGAGTTTAATGCATTCACATTCAGTGATATTACTGTAAATGCATTATTTACTTCCACCATTTTATTCTTTGGTTTTCATGTGTCATATCTTATTTTTGTTTGTCTTTTTATTCTCTTGGTTATCCTTTCTGCTATTCTTGCCTTCTACACTATCCTCTGAGCCTCTCTCTCCTGCCATTTTCTTTTGGGCTGTAAGCCTCCCTTTAATAATTCCTACAAAGGTGGATTCTTTTTTTATAAACTCTCCTAGTTTCTGTTTGTTTTTGAATATTTTAAACTCACCTTCATATTTGAAGGACAATTTTGCCAGATAAAGTATTCTCAGCAGGTAATTTTTCTCTTCACTATCCTAATTGTATCATACCACTGTCTTCTTACCTCCATGGTTTCTGCTAAGAAATCTGCACTGGGTCTTACTGAGCATGCGCTGTATGTGATGGCTTGTTTTTCCCTTGCTTCTTTCAGAATATTCTCTTTATCTTTGACATTTAATGTTCTGAGTAGTATGTGTCTTCGGTCTATTCAGTTTATTCTGATTGGGGTACACTGAGATTTTTGGACATATAAGTTCATTTCTTTCATGCATGTTGGGAAATTTTCATCCATTATTTCCTCAAATACTCTTTCTGCCTGTTTTTTCTTCTCTTCTTCCTTTGAAATTCCCATGAAAAGTATGTTGTTGTATTTCATATTATCATTCAATGCTCGAAATCCCTGCTCAATTTTTTCCATTCTTTTCTCTCTTCAATTTCAGTTGTTCTGTCTTCTGTAGCATTGATTCTTTCTTCTATCATTTCAAGTCTGCAATCGTATGCCTCTAATATGTTTTTGATTTCTCCTATCATGTCTTTCATTCCCGTGTACTCAGTTACTTTTCTTTTCAGAGTTTCAAATTCTTCTTTGTGCTCATTCAGTGTCTTCTTGATGTCCTTTATCTCTTTAGCCATGTTGTCTTTCAACTCATTAATTCAATTTTGGAAAATTGAATTATGAAAATTATGAATCTCATTGATTAGTTGTCTCAAATCCCATGTCTCATCTAGGCCTTTGATATATTCCTTTGCTTGGGCCATTTCTTCCATTTTCTTAGTATGGTTTGTAATTTTTGCTGATGTCTAGGCATCTGATTATCATAGTGAGTTTATTTTGTTACTCAATTTCTCTATCTTTTGTAGGCATTTTGTGGCAGGAGATTGTATTATTGCCATGCTTTGATTCTTGGTTCAACCTGTTCTCAAGCTTTAGGATTTTCCATGCTATTTGCTCACATGTGTTGCAGACCCACTTCCACAGGCCTTGGGGAGGGAGGCTGTAAAGGCTGTAAAAGCCTCTCTCACTTACTTACTTTTAATCCCCTCACATGCACTTCTTTGTTGGCCAGCAGAAGGTGCTATTTGGCAGGCCTCTCAGTACAAAGCCTTGTAGTGTGTTTGCTGCTATGACATGGACTAGATCAATGTATCAGAGATTCCTGCCTGGATACTAAAAGCCTCATAAATCAAACTTTCTCAGAGACAGTTCTCCAACCTTTGCTGGTAGCCTTCTCTCTTTTTCCAGGTAGGAAATAATTCCACTCCACTCTGCATCCTCAACAACCAGTCCTGGTTAGTAAGGAGGATGTTTGAGAGAGTCTGATCTCTTTAGTCCTGTGCCAGCTCCCAAGGCAAACAATGGTGTGGCCCCACCTGTCCTGGATGGGCTCATGGGACACAGCAGACCAAATTGTGGGTCAAAAGATGAATCAGCCTTAGGCTGTGTGTGTCTCTCTCTCTCTCATCTGTTTCCTGAGGAGGTGGTTCCCTGTGGTCCCTAAGTCTGTAGCTGCAGGCCCAAGGCTGGAGAATTCAATGCTTTCTCCTTGTAGGGTGGGGGAGGTGTGCCGGCAGCTCCAGCTGTAGTCTACTCATGGTCTTAATGTCAAGATTCCTTTCCTGTGCCTCTCTCTCATCTGGATGGTTACCAGCTTTCCCCTGGTGTCCTATACCCTAGAACATTTATTCCCAGACCATTTCTGCCTGTCCTCTAGCTATTTTTCTGTGAGAGGAGAGAGTCCAGTGTCTTTCTAATCCACCATCTTCCTGGAAGTCTTTATAAACTTTTTAGTGGCTGCATATGGTATAGTTTGAACAGGTACATCTTAAATATTATTTCATTGCACCATTTAATTACTAAAATAAATGACCTTCTCATGTTTCATGTTCAAAGGCTAATGAATCTTAATAGTACTATTAATCAGAATATAGAAATCAAAACTCCAGCTTTAATTGGCAATAGACATAGAATGTATTGTCTGATTTGAATTGATAGATGCTAGACAACTTAACAGAGTCTAAGTACTTAGAATGGGGTGAAAACTGTATAGCTGTTTTTGAAACATTTTCACAAATTTCTGGTTTAGAACCCAAGAATCAGTCTTTAAGACAAATTTATATTTTAAACAAAGGAACAAAATTCTATTATATTGAGGAGACTATAAGCTCTTTATATATGAATAAAACTTCAGTTCAGAATTCAGAAATGCCACATGTAGTAACCTGAGTGGAATTATTTAACCAAAAGTCAAAATAGAGAGAAATTTAAAATGGTATCTTTCAGTCAGCATAATTAGATCAGGGTCTGATCAAAGCATAAGAAAGTATTAAGAAAGCATTTAGAGTCTTTACCCTGAATATGTACTGAACATATAGAGAAACCCAACTGTCTGAGATGAAAGGAAGGATGAACAGATTAAGGTATACAAAGAGCAAAAAGAATATTCATATAAGTAATTCTAATACATCATGGTATAATATTTACTTTTTGTAGATATAGAATTTAATTTCATTGTGTATAATTTTGTTGAAAACATGGACAAACATTATGAAAATAATAATTACTGCAATAAAATATTCTATTTCTAAATAACTGTACATACAAGGATACAGAGGTTAGAGAGCTTATATACCTTGCCCAATTGCACAACTCTAAAATGGCAGGGCAGGAATTAGAACCAATGTTAAACTTATTGCATATTCTGTGTTAAGTGAGAAGAAAACTACAAAAATAAAAGAAAGAATATAATGAAAGAGAGCCTGGGAATAAAGTAATATGAAAAATTCAAGGTCTGTGGAATCTTAATGATCAGCTTAGTTTATTGTAAGTTACTAGATTGAATCCTAACTGATGCCAATACTGGGACTACTGCTACTTGAAGTTGCATATTAGTGAGAATCTATCAGTCCTGTTTTCTAATGTTTGGTTTGTTAGCAGGAGCTGTCAGAGAAGTGAAAGCAACAACTTTGATTATGTAGGTGCTTCTGGCCACTGGAACTGTTATTAAGTTAGACTGTGGCCAGTACTGTACTGAAAATATTGGCATGTTTGTGCAGTAATGTAAAAGCAGCCATGGTTTTAATAACCATTAGATCTTCTCTAATTGGACATTGTCTAGTCCTGTAATTAGGAAGCAAGTTATTCTTCCTTGGGCTGTTAAGATTTATTCATGGTAAATAAATAGCTATTTTGGGAATTGATATCAGAAAAGAGATTAATCTAAGACAAGACCCTCTTGCCCTGACATATAACACTGATCCTCAACTTGAATTTAACCCTAACAAAATCCCTAAATATATTCCTGGAGAAAACTTTAAAACAGATCTAAAACAAAGCTCAACTATAACTCTCACCCTAAATATAAAGCTATGAAGTCTTCAAAGTTTGATATCTCATCTGTCAAATGGACCTGAACAGGCAATTGCAGAACGTGCAGCCATTTCATCTCTAGGTAATTGAATCAATATGTGTCTGGAGGATTTGGAAGGCCACTGTTTTTAGGTGATGTGTATTAATAACAAAATTTCCATTATGATAAAATTTACAATTTAGTGTTACAGTTGAAACATAGAACTTTACATGTACACAGACACATTTATACACAATGTTTAAGTGAATTAACTCAAAACTAGTGAATATTAT
Organism: Chaetophractus vellerosus; assembly: GCA_004027955.1. Taxonomy (NCBI): domain Eukaryota; kingdom Metazoa; phylum Chordata; class Mammalia; order Cingulata; family Chlamyphoridae; genus Chaetophractus; species Chaetophractus vellerosus. Next base: position 10,561 of record PVKH010015503.1, on the reverse strand, counting down.
TGAAGATATCAAAACCACAAATAAATGAAAGCATGTTTAAGGAGATAAATTATTATAACAATATTATAAATCATCTAGGAAATTGGAAACATCAAAGATCCTTGAGTTGAATTTGTCTTCTGAAGTTTCTTGGCTCTGTAAAGGTAAGAAAATTGTTATTCCTATTAAGAGATAAAGTAAAACAAGGATATCAAGTTAGTTGTATGAGGTCAACTGACTAAAATGAAGCAAAGGGCCTTTGGCAATTCAGTAACTGCAAAATCACGTGCAGAGCAATGAAAGTCTATCAAGTAATTCAAGGTGTATACGTAGAGAAATAGTTCATGTCATTGCTTGGAAGCCAAAGAGTGTCAGTGCAGTTCAAATTTTTGTTCTAAATCAGTGTTTCTCACATTTTAATGTGTATCTTGAATCACTTGGAGGGCTTATTAAAACAGAATTCTTGGGCGATACCTACAGAGTTTCTGATTTAATAGGTCTAGGATAGAATCTTATACTTTGGCATTTCTAACTCATCCCCGGGTGATATTAATACTACTGGTGCAGGGACCACACTCTTAGAACCACTTATATAAATAATTTCTTTGCATTTACAATGGCACCTGTAGAATTTGTTTAACATACCAACCCTATTGCTACTCCCCTGGAGTGTCTGATTCTTTAGTTTGGATGGCTCTAGCTACTTGTGTGGTTTTTTTTTTTTTTTTTTTCAAATACCCCAAGTGATTTTTTTAATGAAGAAATAATGAAAAACACAAGCATAAATACCTGAGGTGGAAAGAAGGCAAAAAAGGAATGCTTGGCACCGTTTGCCACAGCTGCCTTATTCTGGAGCCATCAAAGCCCAGATTGTAACACCTCTATGGTGTTGACACCTATAATATTGAACAGACCACAATTTCCCCATAGGCCCACACTGTCATGGTAAAGCTGTGGATTATTATTTTAAATGCTTGAATTAAAATCACTTAGAATTTTAGTCTTTGAACACTCGGAAATCAAAACAACTGCTGTACCTCTTAGTCATCTTTGAAGACAGAAGGTTCATGTTTTGGCTAAGTATATGTAAGTCTGATGTTATTATAAATGTCTTCAATTAATGAACTAGAATTTTTATTATGAGGAAACATATATTTTTAGTGAATTTTTCATTGGAAGAGACTGTTCAAACAAGCTTTAACTTTTTTTGTGATTTATATATCTTCCTTTGATATCAATAAAGCATATTTTAAATTTTTGTGGCAAGTGTAAAACCATAACCTCAATTTTAAATATCAAAATTCTAATATATCATTCTGCTTCTGACTTGGATTGAAATAAGTGTATGGTGAATAAGGATCATTTTAAAATCATTCATAGTTCAATATGTAAAATTTATTTTATATTGTGTAACTTAGGAATATATTTTATTTTTCCTTGATATGTGAGAACTAAATGCCAATAGGAAGAAATTACTGTCCGAAAACCTTCACAAAAATGCAGTATGATAGAATATTTAAAATTCATTTTAGACAATTTATAGGTGGCAAACTGAAAAAAAGCATGTGAGGTATAATTAAATATTTCCTCTACCAAAAATCTGAAAATACTATAAGTTATTTCAGCTTTCTCTCAGAAAAACTATTTTCTAATAGCTTTCATGCCACTCTTGTGTTTCTAGTCATTCTGCACTTCACAACCTCAGTTCTGAGGCAATATCAAAGGACAAATGACAAAGGTAATCTGATATGATTTTGGTACAATGTTGAACAAGGTAATCTAAGTGTACTTTTCACATAAATGCAATACTTCCATAGAACCTATAAGAATGAGTACTTCCAGATATAATATAAAACCATTTTTTTCTACAAGAAAAGTATTAGTTTCTTAAGGAAATTCTTTATAATTCTCTAAAATGACATTAGAGTCAGCAGTTTCATATAAGGGTGAATATAAATTTCAAGTAAAATAGCAGAATTGCAAAACTGGAAGAAAAGCTTAACAGCCCATCAATTCAACCATATAGCCAGGAGCACTTTAAATACGAGTTATTTCATAGACTATTGAAAGTATTAAGTGGTAGAGGTTTATTTATTGATATTTTAACTGATAGAAACATTGCTATGTGGCCCACAGCTATGAGAACTCCCATACATTAAGAAAAAAATAATGCACAAAAATAAGGAAGTGGAGTGTTCAGATGAATGTTACAAGGCAACTTAAAAATAACCTAGACTTGCTGAATTTTTAAACATTTTGATAGATTTTTCTAAAACATGTAACATTATCTGTAGCCTAAACAAAGGTAAAGATGTTTCATTATGACTATTTTGTAGAAAAATATTTGTAAATATTTCTTTGGACAAGGGTTACAAGAGTATTTCTTGTATAGTCTTGGATTAAGGAAGAAAATTACTTAAAAGCATAATACAATTGACTTACGTCTTCAGTCATAATGGAGTTTGTGGAATTAAATGTGAACAAAATATATGCAGAAATTTTAAATTAGGGAGCACATGACTGAAAATCCTGGGAAAAAATAAATTCACACAGTGAGGCACATGACTTCTCTGTTCTCCGCAAATGAACAATTTCCTGACTGCAAAAGTGAGAAGTGGAATCTGAATAGCATATGGTGGTCCTGCTGAGTTGAAGAGGCAGAGATTAGAATATGTGGGAGTTGAAGGTTGAAACACTGAAGAAGAAGGAACTTTTCAGAGATGGGACTCCCAAAAGACTGTGTGACTATGTCAATGGTGGTGTGTTAGACTGTACATACACAGGACAAGACCACCACAAATTTAACAAAGAGCAGCTGCAACTGGATTCAGAGTGAGCAGAGAAAGTATACACCGAGACATATTGGAAGAAGAATATTGGCAAGGCAATTTGAAATCTGACTTTGCCAAACTGAAGAACTTGTTAGAACCCCCTTATCACCAATGGATTAAACAGAAAGACCATGATTTAGGAGTAAAATTGAGTCATGTCTGGGATCCACCCTAAAAATTCCTATAACCAAGCCTCAACAAAACCTTCAGGGAAGAAGTCTGAGGCTGAGTACCATTAATTCTGAGTGCCTGGGAAACTGCCTTGCCTCTTCCATACTTATGCATTCACAAGATAGAAAACCAATGTGACTTAAGTTCAAGATGAATTTCCAGTAATTGAAATGCCTATTAAAAATTTACAATCATCATAAACAAAACAAAACAAAACAAAACAAAACAGTATGCAGAGTTTCTACCACCTATTTATTTACAATTTTCAATATTTAAACAAATCTTTCTGAACATACAAAGAAAAATAAAATGTGATCCATACAAAGAAAGAAATCTCAATAGAAAACAAATCCTTGATGTTCTAGATATTTAACTTGGAATACAAAAATTTTAAGATAGCTATGACAAATATGTTCAAAGACAATGGAAAACATGATCATTATGTGTGAATGTATATTGAATGTCAGCAGGGAACTAGAAAAAATAAAAACAAAACATAGGAATTCTAAAAATAGATAGAATAACTGAAATGATTTTACTGAATGAGTTTCTACCTGATCAGAGGGGATGGAAGGTCAGTGGGCTTGCAAGCAGAGCAGGAGAAATTATCCAATCTGAATAGCAATGAGAAATAAGATTGAATAAAATGAACAGAGACTTGGGAACCTATTGGACAATATGAAAACTTCCAACATATGGATAATTGGAGTCCCTGAAGGATAAGACAGTGAAAAAAAGTATTTAAAATAATAATAGATAAATTTTCCCAAATATGATGAAAAATATCAACTGATCAATCCATGAAGATCAGGAAACACAAAGAAAGTTAAATATAAAGGGAATGATGCTCAGGTATATTATAAGCAAACTTTGAAAAGATAATTAAAGAGAAAATCTCCAAAGCATATAGAGATAAAAGATGGATTATACATAAGAATTTAAGGGTATGAAAAATCACTGCCTTTTCATTAAAAAATGGAAGCCAGAAAACAATTGAACAATATTTTTGAAGTGCTAAAAGAAATTACACAGCAAGATATATTTAGTACAAATTTTCCTCAAAAACAAGGATGAAGTAAAGGCTTTATGAGATAAATAAAAGCTGAGTGAATCTGTAGTGAGGAGATCTCATCTAGAAGAAATGCAAAAGGAATTCCTTTAAGACAAAGAAAAGTGACAATGAATGAATAGCCCCATAATTGGTGAATTTTAATTTATTTTAAAAGAAAAAATATATTTTTTGTAATTGATTTTAAAAAAACTATTTAAAGAAAGACAAGTAACACTAAAAGTGTGTTTAAAATTATAAGTGAAGAATAAATAAAATAAATCAGAAAAAAAGGAAAAAATTGTATGTAGAAGTAATGATAAGATAATAATCAGACAAAATGTAAGGACAAGTAAATGGAAATATATTGTTGTGCTAGGTATAAAACAGGAACTGGAATTTGTGAGGTAAGAAATGAGAAGGAAGTATAAGATGGCAGATTAAAAGCATAAAGGTGATGGAAAAAGGGCAAGTGATATCTTATCTGGTCTACAATTCATTCTCTCCCTTTCCTGGAAAGATACTCCTGTAGAAGAGAAAAGGTCAGACTCTTGATCTAACATCCTTGTTTAGTTCCTAGTGTCAAAGCATCTGGCAAACTAACAGACAAAAAACCTAGGTGATTTTTAGAGAGTCCTTATCTATGAAGTGCTTTTTAGGTGCATATTTATTTTTCCTAAGATTGCTTATAGTAAATAAACCTTAAGACTATAAATTTATAAAGCATGGCTTCTAGAAAAATATTATAAATTCTAGAAAACTCTCTGAGTTATTGCATTTCTTACTTGTTTATCTGGGCACAAAGCATCCAATACAGGGGGAAAAAAAGACATTATTTTTACACTATCTGAAGAAAAAACCCACAAAACATACCATACTAAATACAAAATTTTGAAAGCTTTCTCTTTTTGGGGCTCTTGGGAATGAAGTGGATGGTAAACTAGGAAGCCTACTACAACTACTGCAATGTAACACTTCAATGGAGATCTTAACTATTGAGTAAATCAAGAGAAATAAGAGAAACAAAAATGGTCACTATTTGTAGATAATATGATTATGTACATAGGAAACCCATGTACAGATATATTATAACAATTAAGAATATATTGGAACCGGCTGGGGCTCAATTTTGGTTGGGCTCTGGTTTACCACATGGGAGACCCCAGGTTCAGTTCCCAGGGCCTCCTGGTGAAGGCAAGCCACTGTGCAGTGAGCTGATGCAGCAGGGGGAGATAAGCAGGCACGGAAAAACACAAAGCAACTGAACACACGAGCACAAGCAGCAAGCGGGGGATATATAAATAAATAAAATAAATAAATCTTAAAAAAAAAGAATATATTTAAAGTTACTGAATATAAGGTCAATATTCAAAACCATTTTTTTCTTTCATATCAACAGCATATAATTAGGTCACTTTTATATAGCATTTATTAATATCCTACATAACTAATGTTTTGGAAAATTTAAAATAGGAAATTCTAATATGTAGATTATAATTTGACATGTGGCTCCAGTGCTAAGCAATCAGTTTCTCTATAGTTCTCTAAGGAGCACCTTCCTCTTCTGTACACATGGAAGTTAGACTTTGCTTTGAATCCCATTCTGTCCTCTTGTTCCAATATCCTGCCTAGTGCTCCTATTTCCAGCTTAGATCAACCAAGTGTAGGGATACAACTACTTTTAGATCTCTATACATGTGTTACTTATATCATCATTGTCAATTTTCTCCTATTTGTTGATTAATTTTACTTCTTAATGTTAAACAGAACTGAGACAGGAGATTGATGAACCTTTGGACATTTTAAATTGCACATTCAGTCACTGTCTACCAAACCTATCCCACAAAACCTGCCTTACCCTAGGAAATATGTCGAAAGTCATCCCCTATTATCTGTGTAATCTGATAAAATAGAATATTTGAATGAAGAATCCCATTATTTTAGTATTGCTCCTCATTTTTATTTACTTGCTACTTTTAAAATATTCTTTTGGTTTTCTAGGCACTTAAAAAAGATACCATGAAATGGGTTGGCTTAAACAATGGGAATTTATTAACTTACAGTTTGAGACCAGGAAAATGTTAAAATCAAGGCATCATCAAGATGATGCTTTCTTCCCTACTGGATCCTTGGCTCTTCTGCCACATCACAAAGTACATGGCCTCTGCCATTTGGCAAGGTAAGTGGTGGTGTCTACTGGTGTCTCCCTTCTCTTGTGGGGTTCATTGCTTTCAGCTTCTTGCTTCTGTGGCATGCTCTCTCCACCCTCCCCCACCCTTCTCTTTGTATACCTTCTGATTATAAAGAGCTCCATTAATAGCATTAAGCCCTTTCTTAATGAGGTGGGTCACAACTTAACTGAAGAAGTCTCATGAAAAGATCCTGTTTACAATGGGTTTACATCCACAAGAATGGATTAGAGTTAAGAACACATTTTTCTGGGTGTTTTAGTTTGCTAGGCAGCCAAAAGCAATATACCAGAAATGGGTTGATTTTTACAATGCCAATTTATTAATTTACAAGCTTACAGTTCCCAGGCTGTGAAAACATCCAAGTCAAGGCATCATCAGATGATGCTTTCTCCTTGAAGCTTGGCTGTCTGTGATCCTGGACTCCTGTGTCACATGAAAAGTCACATGGCAGCATCCAGTAGTCTCCCTTTTCTTCCGGGTTTCCTCCTGGCTTCAGTGATTTTCTCTCTGCTTCTGTGGCTTTCTCCTGTCACTCTGTCCATGTTCATTCCATTTATAAAGGACTCTAGTAAGAGGATTAAGACCCAAGATGGGCCACACCTTAATTGAAGTAAGCTAATTAAAAGGCCCTTACTGAAGTAACCAGCTCAAAAGGTCCCACTCGTAATAGTTTCACACCTGGAGGCATAGGCCAGCTTTCAGAACATGATTTTCTGGGTTACGTTCAGTCTCAAACTATCACACTGTGGTACATACAGCTTCAAAACACCACAGACACTGTTCATTCCATATATATTTTCTGGGTGAATAAATTATGGACAGCAGAACTGACAAGGTGCTGTCTTCTCAGTTTCTCTTACTCTCCTATTTTACCTTTATTTTTCTCACTATCCACTCCTGTTGTAGTTTGACATCCCAATTTTGGGAATTTGTTTTATTTTGTAATAAATCTAGGTCTAGATTAGTTTTCCAAGTGATGAGTGGGGAAAATAGCCATGGTCAACCTTAGAAACCCTTCAGTCCAAGAAGAAAATATTCCTGGTAGTGACCTTGAGGTATAGATGGAGTAAAGTGTCTCTATTGCTATTATAGAGCCTGCCCAAGATCTAAACATGCTATGCAACCCTAATTTTACAGACCCAATCCTCCTTTGGCATTTTCCTTGTTCTTCTTACAACTACTTCCTCCCATCTACTACCATAAGTCCTCATTGACATCTTTAAAATCTCCTTTAGCAATTAAATCTTATGTGTTGGAGTGTTAAAAGTGAAAAACTATGCCTATACATGTTTCTATAAGAAAATTCAAAAGAAAATTAACGATTTTCAGAATGCTTTGAAATTATGTAGTTACTACAGCTGGTATTGAAATAGAGACACCAAAAATCAGTACAGCAACTGCTGTTTAGTCTGAATAGCTTTCATGAGAAGTACAAGGGAATTAGTTGTAAATAGTCTGGCACAAATTAGGATCAATTCTTTTTTAAAAAAATTATTCATCTTTCCTCTGTTTTGAAGCAGGACTCTGACTATTAAGCTCAAAATATGACTTGCTAAGACAAATCCTCATTTGGTGTTTATCCTCAGAATTTCGATCTAATATTTAAAGTATACATTCATTCTGCTCTTGCTTTCCTTACTGAAACATACAGAGCTATAAAAAGAGTTTGTGGGGGCAGTAAAAGTATTTAGGTCATCTCCATATTTTGGTCAGTATTATTGGCTGCTGGGGGTTAGAGATGCAGGATATAAGTTGAGGCATGTGGAGTTAGGCTGTGAGAACATAATACATATTTTATGATATGCTTGCCTAAGGACAGACCTTGATATTCAGTGGTCAGGACACAACCATTGAATCATAATTTAGGTCTAGCATGTAGGGCACAGAAAGACTATTGAATATGGCTTTGAATCATCCAATAGCCAACCCTACGAAAAGGAAAATGCAAAAAGAAGTGCCAGCAAACTGTAGACCAGAAACATGACTTTGAGCACACACACACTGAAAGAATATTAAGATAAATGTTTCAAAGTTAAAGCAATCTGTAAACGAGAAATCAAGAAGAAAAAAACAAGACACTAAGAGCTAGAAGATATCTTAACAACAAGCTATCTTTTCTCTTCAAGTGTCTGTAATTCCCATTCAGATAATGTCACTTATTGTCCTTCAAGGGAATATGACAGAAACGTATTAAGCAAGGTAAGTAAAAATGATATTGATAGTGAGGATCTGAGAATAAAGAGAAATCTGAGGACCTAGGCTCTGAGCAGACAGGAGACAGGCTGGGCCATAGGGTTTCCATTACAGGGAATATCATAAGAGTCCTGCTGAGATTTTGTTCAGAGCTAACAAACTTGAAATATTTAATCCACATGTGCAGCACTTCGCTCAAGGAACACAGTCTCATTTGTGGAGGTTTTGTTGTATTTTCACGTCTAGGAAGTACTATGGTGAGGATTTGGCTAAGAAAACTTCAAGAGTCCCTCTGAGTTCTAATTATTCAAATTCTCAGTGTTACTTTCTTCCTTTGTAAAATACAATGCAATTGTTTGTTTTTTTTTAAATGATGACATTATGGAACCTTATCTTCAATAAGAATCTCCAACTATAGACATTTTTAACCTACAACTGAAATAACACTTATTAAAATTCTGTTGCAAGATAGTATAGCTCACTGTCAGTTTAAACCCCAATACTAACATTTACTACCATGTAACCAGGGCTACTTACTTAACCTTCTGCATATCAGTGTCTCCATAAATAAAATGGAAAGAACAATTATAACTCTCTTTTGTTTATCAAGCATTGTCAATCACAGAGTAAGTATTCCATAACGGTTAGCTATCATTATTGTAATTATCATTATTATTGTCATTATTACTGTTGTTATTATCCCTCCTCCAACCACAACCCGTACAACACATGCACTTTTTCTACAGGAAAATGACAGACTTTTTACCAAAGTCCCGATAACACCCAGATTTGACCTATCACTCCTTGTCCATAACATCTTAACCTGCATACAAAGTAAGCCTGAAATAAACTGTAAGACAAAGTTCCAGAGGTCTATTAGACCTAGGGGATATATAGTCACCTTGCATGCAGTCATCCTGAAGATAAGTAAGGAAAAAAATTCATTTGTGCTTAGAATAAATTAGTGGCAGGCCTAGAAGCAGGTGTAAAGATCTGTTCACTGGACAATGTGCATCGGTGTGTGCCACCTCATGCACACATGCTAGATACCAAGGTACATTCATGCATTATTTTTTTAACTTTGAATCCCAAGTGTCTAGGGAAATGCCTCTTAAATATTATCTTTAGTTACCTTTTTTTTTTGTTTTATGAATGAAATGATGAGTAAAATAACTTGTGAAATATTTGTTATATCTTTGAATCCATCTCCTTAAGAATTCTGTATAGACTTCAGTGTAACAAAAGTAATTTGATAGTGAATACTACCTTGGTCACTGTTTTTATGTAGACAATAGGAAAACCATACACAGGAGAAAGAAAGACTGTGGTCTACAAAGACTCTGCTTACAAACAATTGTTCATTATTCCAATCTGAATAAGCCATATACAGAATGGAAACCATGACCCAAACACCAATTGTTTAATTTTCAACTCTTTATATTTCACCCTCATGAAATTCTATGAGAAGAAATAGAGATTAGAATCTTATTTATAAGCAAAAAATTTTAATAATTGAATTTACATTTTAAACATATTTATCATTTCCTAAATATTCCTTCTCATTAAAAATTTAGAAAGTATTTTACATAGATAAAAACAGACATGTCATACAAAGAAAAACTTAAAACTCAGGAGGCAATTGTATAAACAAATTGGATTCCATCTGCTAATAATTTTCAAAGTATAAAATATAAATGTACTTAATTGCACATTATTACATTAAAAAGGGCAGAGTGAAAGCAGAGGGAAACTTTTTATTTTGATCTTGTCCATCTGGATAGAAAGATTTTTAGCCCCTTACACACTCCCGCAATTGCAGTCAGCCCTAACTGTAGCTGCCCTGATAAAGTAGCTCAGAAAAAAAAAAAAAAAAAGGAGAAAAAACAACAACAGGGATGCTCCCACAATCTTTGGGCCCTAAGGACTCTTGGCAGGTTCCTTTCACCGGTAATTTGGGAATTCTCAGGGTGTTAATTGCCCACACTACCACTGTCACTGCCCTGTAGCTCTCCCAATGGGATGGCCTCAGCAGGGAGAGACAATAAAGAATAAAAGAGAATATAGGAAGGGTTGTGATTCTCCCCACATTATCTGGATCACCTGGTACTTTGCCAGTCCTCTGGCTTCAAAGAGTTGTATTTCATTCA
>PVKH010015502.1:0-16070 GCA_004027955.1 Chaetophractus vellerosus | reverse complement strand
GGTCTGCTGTAGGCTATCAGGTGAACAGTTCGTTGCTCTTCCTGGGGCCTTTGCCATGTCTAATGGAGCCTCCCCTCTTTCCTCACATATCTGCTTTTCTGTGTGTTTACTTCCTGGGGCTCCAGCTCAAAACTCCAACTAACTCCTCTGCTCTGCTGTGTAGTTTTCTCTGTGAGTCCCTACCCCCTTGAGCAGGGACTCAATGTTCTACTCACATGGCCCAATCAAATCCCTAGTTATAATTTAATCGAGTAAAAGTGAAACTTCTGAATTCAATACAATCTAAGGGTATCACAAACCCAGAGGAACAGTTTACAAACGTAATCAGTATTTATTTTTTGAAATTCATCAATAATATCAAACTACCACAGTGACTGAGGTGGTTTGGATCTGTATGTGCCCCAGAAAGACATGTTCTTAAATTTAACCCAATCCTATAGGTATAGACACATAGGATCTTTTGAGGAGGCTACTTCAGATAAGGTGTGGCCCACTTCATTCAGGATGGGTCTTAATTCTCTTACTGGAGTCCTTTATAAAAGGAATGAATACAGAAAGAGAGAGAAAGCCACTGAAGCAAGAAGCTGAAAGCCAGGAAACCAAAAAGAGAAGGGAGAGATGAGAAGACACAACCATGAGCCTTGTCATGTGGCAGAGGAGCCAAGGATCACTAGCAGCCTGTCTTCAGAAAGAGAGCATTGTCTTGGTGCCTTGATTTGGACATTCTCATGGCCTCAAACTGTAAGCTAATAAATTTCCATTGTTTAAAGCTAACCTATTTCATGGTACCAGCTATGAGTAGCCTAGAAAACTAAAACAGTGGTTTTAGGTAGGATTCTATTTTTTGCTTGAGGCCAACTAAATTTCATGACCTGGTCAGAAAGCAAAGATATAAGTGTTGAATTGTGTAAGCTTTGAACATTGCAGAGTTTGTGGTTGCTTTTTATTTGTTCTAGTATAGTGTAGGGCATTAAAATATGTATACATATCTATGTACTCATACTTAAGTATGCTTATATAGATCAGAAGTTCTTAACCAGGGGTCCATGGGTGGACGAGCCTCTGTGGAAAGATTTCAGGGGGTCTGCGTGCTTGAATTGAAAAAAATCAACTTATTATCTTTATTTTCTCTGACCTCTAACTGAAATCCAGCATTTCCTTCACTTATGAATGTATGTAATAAATAAATTACAGTAGTATACATTTTAACTGACTGGCAAAGGGGTTTGTGTAACAAAAAAGGTTAAGAACCCTTGATATGTATCAGGCATATATACATATAAATGTAGGTATAAGTATACATATATACTATATATAGCATTTTTAAAGTGATTTAATATCTTTTCTGGTAGTAAAGCTGATATACAGTTAGTGGGAAAATTCAAACCATACAGAAAAAGTATATTGAGAAAAATAAGTATCCACTGAAATCCCATCATATAGAGATAATCTCTGTCACTGTTTTATGGACATCTTTCTGAACATTTTTTTCAGGTTCTATATTATCTATGCATATACATGTGCTATATCTATATTCTAAAATTAGATCATGCTATATATTCAGACTTTGAAATTTGTATTTTTTTATGTAGCAGTATATTATGGAGCTCTTCTTATAGCAATTTATAAATATATATCTAAATCATCATTGTTAAATACTGCTTAGCTGGTTATGTTAGAAAATTCCAATTTAGTTAACCCATCCTTAATAGTGGATATTTTGTTAGCATACATTTTTTACTATTACACTCTAGACTAAGGCTCTTTACTGACATATCTTGGTGTGTCTGTTCAGTTAGATACATTGGACAAATTCCATGAAACAGCTTTGGAACCAATGATGTGTAAAATTTTTAGATGCCAAATGCCCCAGCTATATTAGTAACTTCCTTTTCCTCCATTTGCCATCAGGAGTGATGGCAAATGATGACGGCCAAGCAACAATCTGGATTGCTATCTACTACCAAAGAACAGATATGAATTAACATCTTTAAAAACTAGAAATTCATTAGTTTTTATAGTGACTAATACTGCTTATTGTGGTTCATGTTTTGTATCTTAATAACATGAAGTGAAAAGAGATTAAAGGGATTGAAAAATATATCCTTAAGTAATTTAATAACAAAAGGGCTAGTCCTATCTGTCTTTCTTAATCAAATAAGTGCATGAGGATAGGACATGGGTTTTGAATATTAATGATATCAAATTTCAAGGTGAGTCCTTCCAAATATCATTTTCAAACAACAACAACAAACATATTGAATGTGGTGTTGAACTTAATCAGTTTTGCTTAATGGTATTTAGGGCCAAGTAGGGAGTTGCAGATTGAAGGACCTGGGCATAAATCTTCAATTAAAGAAGTAGGTCTTGCACATAGTATGACCCCAATCCATGTACAGATGAAATTACAATAGCCTTTCTAAAATTTCTTTCGCAAACTATACAGAAGCTCAGAGCTGAAGGCAGTGATTCTTTCAATATTTCAAGAGGATTCTAAAAGATGAAAATACAGTAGAAATAAGAAGAAAAGAAAAGCACTACTAAACTTAAATTCTCAAGTACACAAATGTCAAGAATTCCACATTTCTGGTGCCCCTGGTGACTGTAATTCGGCCCCATTGTGCATATATAATAATTTAGAGTTAAGTGCATATTTGGTAATATGAAATGTTACAAATGCTCAAGGGGAAAAGAGTTATGGTTGCTGTGGGAAACAGAACTCTGAATTTCCTGATTTTTGTGTTGTGAAATTTCAGCCATCAGGTTGAATTAGCTTCATTTTCTACATTTAATGATAGATTGCTCCATTGTTGTTTTCAGGAGAGAAATGCTTTTCCCCCCATACTTTCTAATATATTTAAAGTGATGGGATTTATTTTAAATTGAATTAACCAGAAAACAGCAGTTCTTTATCAGATATAAGTGACAAGCAATAAGCCTGCAGTCGGCCTCCAATTTAACAATTTAATCAAAATAGTAATTAAAGGATTTTTAATTTTTAAATTGTGAAATATACATTAGGTGGGTGACAGACTTAACACCTACAAATTATCTTATTCAAAAGATATTTAAGAAGATTAGATTTAAAATCTTTCACACAAAATTCTTTCCTCTAATACTACCCCTTATACCGGACTCTATAGTAATAAGTAGGCTCTTTCTGACTTCCCTATATAGCAGTGTCCACTTTGGCTGTTACTGTGTTTCTAATCCTCCTCCTCCTCTTCTTTATCCTCCTAATGTTTGTTCTAAGTGGAGGAAACAGTGGCTCACAAAGGTTAACTGCTCACGGAGAAAAGAGCTGAGATTGAACGCAGCCAGGTCTGTTAGACCCCCAAACCCAGGCACTTTCCATTTCTTCTCAAAGCTCCTGACCAGCTGTCCTGTACTTGATCTGACCCACTAAGAACAGATAAGAGTAATAATTATTATGATGACAGTCATATCCAAATGCCTTAGTACCACTGATGATGATGATGAATTGGCATCAGCATCTCTCTGCAAAAAGACAGGAAATGTTGGGCCTTAACATCTAGATTGCAGTAGAATTGGACTGAGGAAGAGGTAGTCTAGTTTGCACTGTGACCATGAATTGGCAAGGCATGGGCAAAATTGAATCACAGAGGGCTTACCATGTGCCAGGCCCCATTCCAAGCAATATTCCAATCACAATACTGACTCATCTAATTCTCATGACAACACTGGGGTGCAGGTATTATAATTACTCCCATTTTAAAGACTAGAACTCTGAAGCACAGAGAAGTTAAGTAACATGCCCAATTCCCATGGCAAATAAGTGAGAGAACCAAAAGCTCAGGTGATGTGGCTTCAAAGACAGTGCTCTTAATCAATATGGAAGAAGATAACAGTGCTGTGAAGTTTAACGAGAGGACTGCACATGGACAAGTTATATAATACTTGTTTCCATAGGTCTGTAACAACTCACCTATTTCTTCCACAGTGAAGTTGATTATATGTTCTCTTATTGTGTTTTCTTAGAATTTGTGACAAGATGGTCACCATTTCCTTAAAACAACCTATCACCTGCCTTAATAGGAATATTTAATTATGCCTCAACCTTCTCTTCCCCAAGTTTAAATGCCCCATGGATTTTAGGCTTCCTTAATGAGACATACATGGTATAAAGGTTTCCCTAGGAATTAGAAAAAGATAATGGTAAATTAAACAATGTAGTATATTTCATATCATGATCTTAGCACTAAGGAAGATGTTATTTTTCCCTTAAATATAAAAATTCATCAAGTCCTGGGAAGGAGGAAAGGAGAAATCAGATTTCACTATGGTTTTGGCTTTTTTATTTTTTTATTTTTTAATCTTAAGGATTTAAAAAGCCTGGAAAACAGCCCCCAATTCTCTTCCTCCCATTCTTACAAATTTTCCAATTCATCACTCACATTAACCTCCTAAGCACTGGAGCCATCAGATAGCTGAGGCACTATCTGGTCCATCAGCTGAGCCAGGCCGCTCACAAGAGGCAGCCCTGAGCACTGGGCCTCAGCTGTGCGAGCTTTGATAAGCCAAGTGAGAGCCTCTCGCATGCACTGCAAAGCAATTAAAACTGCAAAAGGGCTTTTCTCCCCCCTTTTCCTCTTTCTTCTTCCTCCAAAGTTGAATAAAAATGATTTGATAAATTATTCTTTTCAGAGCTAACCACTTGAGGAAAAAAAAAAAAGGAAAGAGTAAAAAAGGGGGGAAGTCGCTCTTGAGAACTCATTATTAGCATGAAGTCCCAGCACTCCAGCAATCATTACAGTTTCACACAAGAGGGAAGGCAATGGAATAAAAGGACAGAAGGAAGTTTTATCTCAAGGTGGGCAGGAAAGAGGTAGATGTTCTCCATAGGCTAGGAGCATGATGAGCACTGGAGGCTCTACTTACCCCTGTGTCTTTGAAAGGCAAACCTCAAGCCGTAAGAGCTAACTTTAAACCTTGAATGGCAGGGATAAGGCTTTGCATTCTCCACTAGAGCCAGGGGCCTGCCCTGAAGGCTGTCCAGGGAGGCACCCTCCCGGCAAGTTAGAACTGCAGGTGGGAACTTAAGTAACCAAGACTCCCCTATAAGTAAAAAGAAAGAGGGGTCTAGAAAGTTTTAACAGTAGTTCTTGGAAAGGCAGGAAACTGCCAGACAAGAGTCGAACAAACAAAAAGCAGAGAAATGAGCAGAGGTAAAAATAAGAAGTTAAGATGTAAATCAAGGCACAAGCTTAGAAGGCACTCAACAAATATATACTTGCTAACATTTGCATATGGGAAATTTATATGTGGGCAATCTCTCTTTGAGCAGAAATACCTCAGACCCAAAACCTACTGGAGGTAACAAAACAGCCACTAAGACCATCAGCCACATCTGAGGTGATGAAAAACTAAGCTTAAAACTTATTTGCCCCTGAAAGGGAATATGGAGGAAACTCTTTGGACCCTAATTTTAACTCAGTGAGCAGAAGGACTGATGGATCGCTAACAATCTGAATTACTTAAGCAACTAGGAATTTTGATTCATTAAATATATGATGTAAAAGCAAATGACAATTGTGCCATTAAAGGAAATCTTTTCTCAAGAACATTTCTTCTCCCCTTTCTCCAATCACACTTCACCTCACCAAAACCTGTCACTACTCTGTATATGGTGCAAATAAAGTACAATTATTTTGCCTACTCTGGGAATTTTAACACTGCGAAATAGTAATAAGAAGGGAGGCATGCCTCATATAACCAAGTTTTAAGTGTGGGGGCAGTGTGCTCTGAAAAAGCCAAAGTAAAGTGAAAGAATATGGACAAAGAATGAGAGAGATGGAGAATGTGAAGGAAATAATGCAATGAAGGAGGTCAAATGCAGAAAAGAATGAAGATGCATAATCAAAGATTCTTTTCCTTTGCAATGGAAAATGCTTCATTCTACATCTCCAAGTTAAATAGACATCAGATGCTTCTTGGAGTCATTCTCCCTAGCTCCTTATCATATACCTTCAAATCAATTTAAGCTTAAGTGCCCTCTACCACCTGAATATTTGTATGAGCAGGATCAACAATAAGCAGTTCAGTTTAGCTTGCTTGTCATTAAGTTTGAAGATATGAATACAACATAATATTTATTTTCTTCAGGAACTCATAGCCTAATTGGGAGAATAGATATATAAACAAGTAATTTCAATATACCTGTCACTGTGGATGCTCACAGGATGGCATCTACCCAGACCAGAACAGTGGTGGGAGAGGAAGAAAAAGAAGATTTCTTGGAGGAGATGAAGTTTTAAAAGTTGATTTGGAAGTAATTAGATGAAGAAAGATGCAAAGGGTGTTTCAAACTAGGTGAGCAGAAGGAGTACACATTCACAAATATGCCATAATACAGTACAACTGGGAAACACAAGTTATTGATAATATTAGGGTGTGAGGTTTTAGGAACCACAAGATATGGGATAGGAGCCATATTATAGAGCAATGTCTGCAGTTGGAGATGACCTGAACATTGCCTATGTGACTTTCACTCATCATCCCACTGCCTTGAATTTAGTCAAAAGTCAGGCCTAGCTTCAAAGGAGGCAGGGAAATGTAGTCTGTAGTTAAGTAGCCAATGGTCCAGGAACAAGGTGAAGATGGATATTTAAAGGCCACCTGGTAGACAATAGCATATTTTATCCTATTGACTATAGAGAACTATTGAGATCTCTGAATCAGGGAAATATCATCACTATATTTGAAGCCCAGAAAACTGTTCTTGCAGAAATATAGAGAATGAATTATAGAATATAATGGAATCAGGAAAATGAGCTAGCAGAGTGACTGAGGAGCTGATAGAATTTTGACCAGAAATTGAGATTAAATTGACTTAAAGAAAAAATTATTTCTTGTGTACTTTGTTGACAAAGATTTACCATTACCAGACATGTCTAAATCATTTCAAATTATTTTTTCCAAACCAAACTCACTTGGCATTATCGGTGTGGTTTCCAGGTAAAGACACCAGTCACTTAAAAGGCCCAGAGGAGAGCTGGGGAGAATGGTTGATATCAAAGACTCAAAGATCTTAGGGCACATGTAGGTACGTATTGGTGAGAAAAGGGGCAGGAGTGGCAGGCAGGTTACAGATTATGCAGCATTCTTAAACTATGCTGAGGTTTTGGGACTTTCTCAGGTAATTCAGAAAAATTGCAGAGGGTTAAACAATGAAATTCAATAGTCAAAATTTTATTTTTTATTTTTGAAAGATCAACTAGCTTCAGCGTAGAAACTCGATTCAGCAGGGAAACCAGTTAGTAGGTTATTGCAGTAATCCAGGGATGAGAGGGTGACGGCTGAAATTAAAGTACACATGACAAAATTATCTGAAGGAGTCACAGAAAGAAGAATGGGCAGAATTATAGGTTCTGTTAGTAATTTACAGTCATGCTAGGGCGGCAGACAGTTTATTGAAGAAAGCAGATGCCCTACACTGACTCAGGAGTCAGCAGAAGTAACATTATCAGAATACTGCACAAAGAGAGTAGTTAAGAAGGGGTGAGCTAAGGGTACTGTTTGAAGACAGACTGTGAAGGGCCATCCATCAAAAGTAGCTCAGCCTTTCAGTCCCACTGCTAACAGGTGATGAAGCCTGATCTATAAAACATTCCCAGAGTGTTACTGAATTGAAGCATTGGAGGGTTTTACTTACCCTGAATAAAAAATCACTTCCAGTGCTTGAATTCTAACAGATTATCTTCTCCTTCCACTTGTCTAACACACACACACACACACACACACACACCTTTTTAAGTATGTAGCTATATTAAATACAGACAAGGTAGGAAAGGAGAGGTACCACTTATAGCACATTTGGTTTGCTGCTGTTATGCCTGATTTAATCATTCAATCATTCACTTATTTATACATCCATTTTCAGCATTCATAAAGCTCATTTAGGGAGTTTAGAATACTGTAGTGAAAATAAAATTACAGGAAATAGAGTTTCTCTTTTCAATGACCATCTGGCTTAAAATCATTAAATCCCAAATTGAGGAAGGAATGTTACAGGTGATGACATTTGCTTTTCTAAATCATGCATGATTTTTCACCACAACATGCAGTTATATAGTAGACCAACACCTGAACAATTCCAGTAACAATGGATTTTCTATTCCCAGTTTATCTTAGTAGCAGTTATATCTTTTTTTGACTAATGTCTAGTTTCTGAAGATTTACCTGGTAAAGTCATGTTTTTGTCATTCAGAACCAAAAATAACACCTTTAACCCCTGTTTCATTTTCATACTAAAGCACTTCAAGAATGTGAAGATTTTCTCATATTCCACATATTCCAAATTTTAGGTTAATTAATCAAAAGTTTTTTCAGTATTTCTGCATATGTCATGAATTCCAGAAAACCATCCTGTTTACATTCATCTATGTGCACCTTACATTTGTTAATGTCTTTTTAAAATTGTGTTTAGAGAACTGAATATAATATTCCAGTTGTGTTCAGATCAGCTAGAGTAGAGCTATTTTCTCATCTCCATTGTTCTGTTAGACAGTATGGCAAACCACACACTTTTAGAGATGCACCCACTACATCATAAAAATATTTTGGATAAATTACAATAAGCACACCTTTAAAAATATGAGCTAAGTGTCCTGTCAAAAGTTTAGAACATGACTACCAGGATAAACCCAAAGAAAGGAGAAGGGAAAAGATTTTAAAAGATAGTAAGGTAATTAAATAGCAAATAATAATAAAATACAGACACCCCAAAAGGGCAAACATATATTACTATGAAAGGACTAAAATAGACAAAACTTTGTCAGAACTTGTTAAATAAAATAGAGAAAAAAATATTGTTAGAATGAAAAAGTCATTACTACAGACATTTGGAGAATAAAATTATAATATCAAAATTAAGTGCACAACTTTAGGCTAATAAATTTGAAAATTCAAGAAAAATGGACAAATCCCCATGCAAATACAACATATCAAAACTGGCTCAAGAAAAAAAAGAAAGCTTGAATAGTCCTACTTTCACTCATTAAAAAAAAGCAGAATGAGTAAGTTAAAATCTCCCTACAAAGAAAATATTTAGCTCAGAGAGTTAAGTAGAAGGTTCTATCAACCTTTCAAGAAAGAGATCATGCCAACATTACAAAAAAATTTCTGGAGAATAGAAAAAAAGGACACTTGCTCCATTTTATTGATGTCAAATCCAAACAAAGATCGTATCTGAGAGGAAAATTGTAGACCGATCTTAGTCATAAACTTGGATGCAAAAATCCTAAACAAAATGCTAGTAAAAAGAAATTCATGGAAACTTAGCCTAGTATTATAGAGTGCCTAAGAGTTGCCTCCAGGGAGCCTCCTTGTGGCCTGTCTCTAAGCCAAACTCAGCATATAAATACATTATATTCCCCCCAGTGTGGGACATGACCCCTGGGGATAAGCCTCCCTGGCACCAAGGGATTATTACCAACCACCAACTAGCAATGCAACTGGAAGAAGACTTTGACCAAAAGGGGGGAAAGGTAAAGACAAATGAGTTTATATGGCTAAGAGACTTCAAAGTGAGTCAGGAGGTCATTCCAGAGGTTATGCTTATGCATGTCTCAACTGCAAGCAAGATAGTCCCATCCATCTGTCTGTCTATATATCTATTTATCAATCCATTTTCTGAACACTCAATGGTGGGTTGTATATATCATGATCCTTGAATATTTAATATTGCCATGTATATTTCCTAAGAAGGATATTTACATATGTAGCCACCTTAAGTGCAGTTATCAAGTTCAAGAAATGTAACAATGATATAAAAGTTACATTCCATATTCTGATTTTTTCATATGGTCTAATAACATCTTTTTGAGCCTTTTCTTTTCCCAGATTAGATTTTATCTAGGACCACATATTGCATTTAATTGTCATTGAATTTTTAGTTGCTTTTTTAAAATTGTGGCAAGATATATACAACATGAACTTTCCCATATTAAACACTCCCAAGAATAATATTCAGTGTTATTAGTCCCATTCACACCACCTTTGATTACTAATATTTACCCATCTCCCCAAACAGAAACCCTGCATGCATTATGTATTAACTCCCTCTTTCCCTACTCAGTTGTCCCTGGCAACACATACTCTACTCTCTGTCTCTATGAACTTGCATATTCTACAATATTTTCTTTGTTGTTACCATGGAGCTTTTTTAAATTAGAGAAATTGTAGGTTTACAGAAAAATCATGCAGGAAATATTGAGTTCCTATATAACCCTCTGACACACATAGTGTCCCATATTGATGAAACTTTGCATTAGTGTGGTTGGTACCTCTGTTACTGTGGTTGAAACAATATTATATTATACTATTAACTATAGTCCATTGTTTACTTCAGGGTTCACTGTTTGTGTTGTTGAGTACTATTTTATTTTTGTATTTTTTAAAGTTTTATTCTAGTAACATGCATACAATCTACACCCCTCTCCCATTTTACTACATTCAAATATACAATTCAGTGGTTTATATTGCATTCACAATTTTGTGCTGCCATTACCACCATCCATGACCACTTTTGTTCCATCACCCCAAAAGAAATTCTGTACCATTTTAGCATTATCTCCCTAGTCACTACCCACACCCCTGCCATTGATAAGCTGTATTCTAGTTCTGACTCAATGAATCTGTCTATTCTAATTATTTCATATCAGTGAGATCATAAAATATCCTTTTGTGACTGGCTTATTTATTCAACATGAGCTCTTCAAGAAGGTTCATCCATGATATCACATGTATCAGAACTTCAGTCCTTTTTACAGCTGAATAATATATAATTGTAGATATATACCACATTTTATTTATTCATTCATCTGTTGATGTACAATTGGGTTGCATCCATCTTTTGACAATTGTGTATAATGCCACTATGAACACCAGCGTGCAAATATCTGTTTGAGTCCCTGCTTCAATTCTTTTGAGTATATACCTAGAAGTGAGATTGCTGAGTCATAGGGTAATTCTATACTTGGCTTTCTGAGAAACTGCCAAACTGTCCTCCACAGAAGCTATATCATTTTACATCCTTGCCAACAATGAATGAGAGTTCCTATTTCCTCCCATCTTCTCCAACACTTGTTCTTTTTTCCTTTTCTTTTTAAAAATAGAAGCCATTAAAAAAGTATTTCATCATGATTTCGATTTACATTTCCTTAATGGCCAATGAGCATCTTATCATGTGCTTTTTGACCATTTTCTATCTCCTATGGAGAAATGTCTATCCAAGTTCTTGGCAAATTTTTAAAACGGGGTCATTTGTCTTTTGGTTGTTGATTTGTAGGATTTCTTTATATATTCTGATATTAAATCTTATGGATATGTGATTTCCAAATATTTTCTCCCAGTCTGTAGGTTGTCTTTTCACCTTCATGATGAAAGATTTAAATTTTGGTGAAGTCCTATTTATCTATTTTTATCTTTTGTTACTTGGGCTTTTCATGTAAAGAAGCCATTGCCTAAAACAAGATCCTACAGGTGCTGCCTGAAATTTTTTTCTAGGAGTTTTATAGTTATGGTTCTTATATGTAGGCCTTTGATCCATTTTTAGTTAATTTTTGTAAAATATATGAGGTAGTTCTAAACTCTCAATTTGATCCCATTGGTCTGCTATGTGTCTTTGTGTGAGTACCATGTTTGTTTGACTACTTTGTAACACATTTTAAAATTAGGAAGTGTGTGCCCTGCAACTTTCTTTTTTATTTTTAAAGATGATTTTTTTTACTATTTTGGGTCCCTTATCCTTCAATATAAATTTAATGACTGACTTTTTCATTTCTTCAAAGGAGGCTATTGGAATTTTGATTGAGATTGTATTACATCTGTAAATTGCCTCGGGTAGAATTGATATTGAACAATATTTTCTCTTCTGTCCATGCACATAGAATGCCCTTCCAGTTATGTAGGTATTCTTTCATTTCTCTTAGCAATGTTTTGTAGTTTTCCAGGTAAAAGTCCTTTACATCCTGTTAAATTTATTCCTAAACATTTGATTCTTTTAGTTGCTATTGTAAATGGAATTGGAATATTTTTCCTTGATTTTCTCTTCAGGGTTTCATTTCTAGTGTATAGAAACACTACTCAGTTTTGCATGTTAATCTTTTATGCTGCCACTTACTGTGTTTGTTTTTCTTTAATCTGGATTTTTCAGGATTTTCTCTATATAGGATCATGTCATCTGCAAATGGGGAAAGTTTTACTTCTTCCTTTCGAATTTGGATGCTTTGTACTATTTTTTCTTGCCTAATTTCCCTGGCAAGAACTTCCAGTAAAATGTTGGAATAACATTGGTGACAATGGACATCCTTGTCTTGTTCTTGATCTTGGGCAGAAAGCTTTTAGTCTTTCGGCATTAGTTAGGATATTAGTTATAAAGTTTACATATATGGCCTTTGTCATGTTGAGGAAGTTTCCTTCTTTCACCATGAAAGGGTGCTGGATTTTGTCAAGTGCCTTTACTGAGTTAATTGAGATAACGTTTTTTCTCTTTGTTTTGTTGACGTGATGCTCTTTGCTGAACTACCCTTGAATACCCAGGATAAATCCTGCTTGGATTAGGGGATAATTATTTTAATATGATGTTAGATTTGGTTTATTAGTATTTTGTTGAGGATTTTTGCATCTAAAATCATAAGGCTCATTGGGCTATAATTTCCTTTTCTTGTGGTAATTTTATCCGGCTTTGGTATTAGGCTGATGCTGGCCTCATAGAAAGAGTTAGAAACTGTTCCCTCTACTTCAATTATTTGGAAGCTTTGAGCAGGATTGGTATTGATTTTTCTTTGAATGTTTGATAAAATTTGTCAATGATGTCATCTGGTCCTGAGTCTTTTTGGGGAGGATTTTGATTATTGATTCAATCTCTTTACTTTCTGTTTATTGCTATATATTTCTTCTTAAGTCAGTGTAAATAGTTTATGTCTTTCTAGGAATTTGTTCATTTATGCTAGTTTACCTAATTTGTTGGTGTAGAATTGTTCATAGTCTCTTCTTATAATCCTTTTTATTTCTGTGGGGTCAGCAGTAATGCCCCACTTTCATTTCTGATTTTAGTCATTTGCATCCTCTCTCATTTACTCACTGACAGTCTAGCCAAAGGTTTGTTTATTTTATTGATATTTTCAAAGAATCATATTTTGGTTTCATTGATTTTCTGAATTTTTTTTCTCTATCTCATTTACCTCTGCTCCAATTTTTCTTATTTTATTCCTTCTGCCCGCTATTGGTTTAGTTTCTCTTCTTTTCCTATATCCTCCAGTAGTAAAACTAAGTGTTTGATTGGAGAACTTTTTCTTTTTTGATGTAAACAATTTAAGCTATAAATTTCCCTCTCAGCACTGCCTATGCTGCATCCCATAAGTTTTGGCATAATATGTTTTCACCACATTTGCCTCAAAAGATTGCCTAATTTCCCATGTGATTTCTTCTTTGACCCATTGGTTGCTTAAGAGTGAGTTGTTTAATTTCCATATATTTGTCAATTTTCTCTCTGTTATTTATTTCTAGCTTCATTCAATTGTGGTTGGAGAAGATACATTGTATGAGTTCAATATATTTTTAATTTATTGAAACTTACTTTATAACTTAACATATGGTCTATCCTGGAGAATGACCCTTGTGCATGAAAAGAAAGTATAGTTTGCTGCTGTTGGTTGAAGTGTTCTATATATGTCTGCTAGGTATAGCTGATTTATAATGTCATTCAAGTCATATTTCCTTATTGATCATCTGTCTAGATGTCCTATCCATTATTGGAAAGAATATATTTAAGCTTTCCATTACTAATATAAAACTATTTCTCCCTTCAAATCTGTGAATGCCTACTTAATTTGGCTCTTTGCTGTTACATGCATATATATTTAAAATTATCATGTCTTCTTTTGTAGTTGAACCCTTAATCTGTATATTGTAACTTTCTTTGTCCCCCATAACAGTTTCCACCCCCCCCAAGATGGCTCCCTTGTCTGTCTGCTCGTTGTTTCCACTCACTGTTTATGCTAGTTTGTTTGCTCACTGTGTCTGCTCATTGTGTCTGCTCACTGTGTCTGTTCGTCTTCTTTAGGAGGCACTGGGAACCAAACTTGGGACCTTCCATGTGGGAGGCGGGCACACAACCACTTGAGCCACATCTGCACCCTGCTCATTGTGTCTGCTCGTTTGTCTGCTCATTGCATCCACTTGTTGCATCAGCTTGTTGTATCTGCTCATCTTTAGGGAGCCCTGGGAACCAAACCCAGGACCTCCCATGTGTAAGGTGGGCTCCCAACTGCTTGAGTCACATCTGCTCCCCCTCATAATAGTTTTTTGAGTTAAAGTCTATTTTATCTGATATTAGTATAGCTACCCCAACTCTCTTAGTTATATTTGCATGGTATATGTTTTCCATCCTTTCATTTCAATCTACTGTCTTTGAATTTAAGATAAGTCTCTTTTAAACAGCAGATAGTTAGGTCATGATTTTTTGTCTATTCTGCCAATCTCTGCCTTTTGACTAGAGAGTTTAATTCATTTATATCTGAAGTAAATATAGTAATAAACACCTTTCCTTTTCAAGAAATTCAAGAACTCTCCAAATCAGAATTTAGTAATTTGTCTAGAATGGTAAACCTTAGTCTCCACCTTTTAAAAAGTATTTTACATCTTTCTGTAATGTTTTTCAAGCACTAATTGCATACATATTGGCAACTGCATAATCCATCAAAAAGTCAAAGTAATCATTTTATCCTTTAATGATTTTTAAAAATAAATGTTTGCATGTGATGTTCAAAATGAAATGGAGAAAGAATAAATGTGATACCTTGTGTAATTGCCTATATTTTTAATGCCTTTCAATTTTGTATGCAACAGATTTAGAATGATTCCACATACACAAAAGGAAAATAGCTATCTTTCAAATTTCCATAACTCTGATAGTAGCGCAGATCTTCTAGGTTCAAAATTCTGTACCCATTTCAACTATTTTCTTTCTTATATTCACCTCATTAATACATTACCAAATCTTTCTAGGTCTTCCCCCACATTTTCCATATTTGCCCAATCATTTTCATTTCAGCAGTTCTCCCCCTTTTCCTTAATCTTAGCCTGTATCTGTATTCCTATAACCAAATCTCCATTTGTTCTCGCTGGGATCTCTCTCTATTAATCCCTCCTATTAACAGATGTCAGGTTACCAACCAAAATACACAGTTCAACTTTCTTCTCCAAAACCAGTCTACATGCCTTGCAATGGATTCAGATCCAAAGCCTTCTAACAATTTGTTCCTTCTCATCTATCAAATGTCATCTTGTCTCATTCATAAAAAGGGTCTTTCCATTACAGAGAACAAGATTCAATCTGCTTAATGCTCTTGAATCATCAACTCCCACAGCCGTGCCTTTGCCTTTCATAACAACACCTCCTTTGCTTTCTGCCAATTTATTTTTACCTTCCTTCAAAACCCAGCTCCAGGGAGTCGCTCTTGGTTTATTCAAGCTCAGCTAAAATCTTTTATACTCTAGATCCCTGGTGTGTGTATTTATATCTGTAAATGTGTGTGTGTGCATACATATCCAGATACGTGCGTATATGTATATATAGTGTTACTTTTCACATTTTGCATTATAATTTGTCTCTAATTGCATCATTTGGATTTCTATGAATCTATTTTTAATCTTTTGTTAACCTTTCTATTGGTTAGTTCTATTCAAGAAAATTCAAAGCTAAGATGGATATTTGGTACAATAAATGGAAGACTCATGATTGAATAACATTTCAGTAGGATGAAAAGGAACAGCAAATCTTTTAAAAGACATAAATTTAAGGGAACAAATGGAAGTACTACTCTTGGAAGTAGTGGAAAAAAATACTGGTTTTGTCCCTAAACAACCTGTAACCTTGGCAGGTCTGTTTATTAACTAAACTTCAATTTTCCTTACCTAGAAAATGAAGAGGCTGGACCAAGTGGTCCCTATTATTCCGTTCCGTTCTAATTTTCTATATAAAGGTTGGTGGGTATGTCTTCCATATGTAAGTCATTTCTTTTTTTTTTTTTTTTTTTTTTTTTTTT
>PVKH010015501.1:0-16070 GCA_004027955.1 Chaetophractus vellerosus | reverse complement strand
CGACCTGCCCTGCCCGTGGCGGCTTTTGCCAGTCCGTGGCAGCTTTTTGCCCTGCCCACGGCGGCTCCGGCCCGCCCATGGCGGCTTGCCATTCTCAAGGCGGTCTGCCCGCTAGGAGAGGTCCCCGGGAACCGAACCCAGGGCCTCCCATGTGGTTTCCCAGCGAGCTCTTTATCCACTGAGCTATCTAGCCGGGCCCACTATGAATGTTTTAATGCTTTGTATGTGGTATTATTTTGTGTTTTAAAAATTTAAATATACGGTTTCCTATTGGATACGTCATTTTTCAATTTAGATGTTGTAGCAGTTTGATATTATTTATGAATTAGAAAGAGAAATATAGATTATGTTTTTAAACTGGTCAGTTCTGCTGATGTGATAACCCTTTGACTGTATTAGATTCAGCTGAGACATCTGATTAAATTATGTTAAGATTAGGGCTCTGATCCAACCATGTCATTAGAGTGTGACTCAGCATCGAGTTCCAGTCCCCTTGGGCTGATAAAACAGATGCTCATGGGGAAGATACACAGAGGAAGAGACAGCTCATTAAACAGGATCCTGCAGCCCCAGGAAGAAAGATGAGCTTGATAGTCTACAGCTGACCCTATGAGGAGACCAGAGCAGCTGAGCCCGGAAAGAGATGAGCCCTGGGAAGAGAGACAAACCTTATGCTAGCCTACAGCTGAGAATGGAAGGAGCTGGGACCACAAAGTCTTAGGAGGAAGAGGAAGGTTGAACCCTTGCAGACATCTCCTGTCATCTTGTGTCAACATGTGTCAACAGACTTTGGGTGAGAAAGTACCTCTTATGGCACCTTGAATTGGACTCTTTAGGGCCTGGTAAATGTAAGCTTCTACCCCAAATAAATACTCTTTATAAAAGCCAATAGAGTTCTAGTACTTTGCATCAGCACCCCTTTGGCTGACTAATACACAACTGAAGAGACCAGAGCCCTGAGCAGCTGAGCAGGCCCAGAAAGAAATGAGCCCTCTAGCCTACAGCTGAGAGCATAAGAAGCTGGACCCATGGAGCCTTAAGAGGAAAGAGGAAGGCTGAACACTCACAGATGTCGCCTGCCATCTTGCTTCAACACGTGGCAACAAACTTTGGTGAACTAACCTTGAGTTGAACTCTTTAGGGCCTTGTAATGGTAAGCTTCTACCTCAAATAAGTACCCTCTATAAAATCCAAAAGATTTCTGGTATTTTCATCAGCACCCCTTTGGCTGACTAATACAGACGTATTTCTACTATCATATTCTGAGCTTTCTATTTACTATACTTTCAGCTTGTATTTTTTTCTTTTATTGTCTTTACCCGGAGTTAGTCAAACTTCTAGATTAAGGGCACAGTCCTCCAGACTGCCAAGTCTGCCTAAGATTTCTAACCCCAACTGCAAGGAGTTAGGGTCCACCTAAAAATTTTGAGGGATTCTGACACCAACTGAAAATTTGGGGTTTCCCCAAACCACCTTCAGGTTTGATAGTTTTCTAGAAAGATACATAGAACTGACTGAAACCTGTTATACTCATCTATATTTATTTCAGGAAAAGGATACAAATTAGAACCAGCCAAAAGAAGAAACATGTAGGGCAAAGTCTGTGATGGTTCCAAATGTAGAACTTCCTGTCATCCTCTCTCTATGGAGCCAGAAATGACATTACCTCCTCTCATCACAATATGTGATAATATGCACAGAATATTGCCAACCAGGGAAGCTAATTGAGGATTAATTGAAGCTTCAATACATAGGCATGATTGATTGATTTATTGCCCATGGGACTGAATTCCTTCTCTAGCTCCCTCCAAAGAGCCCACCATGAGTCACTTTGTTAACATAAACTATTGGATACAGTCCAAGAGGCCCATCATGAATAACAAAGACACTCCCATCACTGAGAAAATCCCAGATATTTAGAGGTTACCTCCCAGGAGCTGTGGACAAAGTCCAGACCTCTCTTTAAGCTAGATCAAATTCCTTACTATACAGCCTTTGAGTTTTCCTCATCCTCTTTTATCTCCTCCCCTTTCTTTAAGTATATATTCTATTCTCAATTCTCCTGCTGGAAACAACTAAAACTGTTGGTAAAAATACATTTTTTTCTTGAAAACACTGCAGAGCTGCCAATGTAGTAAGAAACTATGGGCCAAAATCTAAGAAAACTATGGAATCTGGAGGGATAAGCAGAACTCTAATGATGCTGAGGAAACTTGTTGATCTGAGTTAGACTTGGACTTTGGTTTTAGCAGGTCAGGCATGGAGGTTTCAGAAGTGAACACCAAGGGCCTATACTCACGCAAAGTGGGGAGCCTAACAGATGACCCATCCAGAGAAACAAAATATAGCAGATATTGGAATTATTAGATGGAGATTATTTTTAAACTGGTCCTTTAACATATTTAAAGAAATAAAAGACAAATTTCAAAATATCAGAATGCTCTAAAAAGCAACATATAATATTTGAAAAAGAACCAATCATATTCTGTAAAAAAGAATAAAATAACTGAAAATTCAGTGAGCAAACATAACAGCAAATTAGAATATTAGAAAATTTTATGCAGAATGCAGTACAGATAGACCCAAAAGATGGGAAATATAGAAGAAAAGAGACATCAAGGAGATCAAGATATTCATCTAATCCTATTTCTAAAAGGAGCAGAGGGGGGAGTGAAGCAGAGGCAGTACTTGAAGAAATAATGACTAAGAATGGCCCATAACTGTTGAATAACATCACTTCAAATGACGTGACCATCTAACTATAGCTCTCAAATATTTGGAACATGGTTATTGCATTTTATAAACACTGTTCCCTTCATGCTGGGAAAATGAGAAACTTCAATTATATGTTGCATACCAAATACTTCATTTATAATGCAACTTTCATACATGATAAATTGCAAATCTAGCCATCTTGAGCCAATATTATATCCAAAAAGCAGGCAAGTTTTAGGTAGAGCTATTTCATGATAAGAAATCAATAGTACTTATACCTTGATGCTCTATGGACTCTTTCATATAAAAAAGTATGGTAAAGGGTAATAATGGTATTTAATGTTTTCTAGAATAAAATTATTGCTGCCATGTTTTATAGTGTAGAAACCTGGAAAATCAGTTACCCATTTTTCTGTAATTTAGGGAGGACACAAATTAATTATTGAAGATAGTCTCATCCTTGCTTTTAATACTTAATTTCTTTGATGCAACTCCAAATACCAATTGGATTGACTTTCTATCTAGGTGGCTTTTTGCATATTTTAATATTCATCAGGAAATGTCAAGCCTACCCCCCAGCTTTGCTGATTATTAAAACATAAGCTCTGTTCTTAATTAATGACAATAAATAGTGGCATTCTAGTTAATATCAAAGTCAGAGGTGTTCACTATTTTTTTAAAGCTTGGCTGAAAGATACACTAAAGATGATGTCCTTAATTAGAATTTACAATTCATCCATTCCTCTGGATACACTGAAATCTACCCCTGGATTAAGCCATACCATGAATAGAATCTTGCCTATGATTGACCCATTGGAGTAATTATGTTCTAGTTTTAATATCAAGCATAGTTTTGTTTTCCTAAGAAAATGGTTTTCTTTTTTGCCTTATGGACAATATGATACTTTTTAAACCTTACTTTCTTTTCACCTCATTTTATTATTTTTAATTTATCTGATTTGCCATATTGTTTGTATCTTCATATACCTTTTTAAAGCACTGCATTGTATAAATACTTGCTAAAACACTATCATTTTTGTGAACTCTGCCATTTGTTTTATTATGATCCATAATTGTGATTATGCATATCATTAAATGTATTTGGATTAAGTT
This sequence comes from Chaetophractus vellerosus, assembly GCA_004027955.1. Lineage (NCBI taxonomy): Eukaryota > Metazoa > Chordata > Mammalia > Cingulata > Chlamyphoridae > Chaetophractus > Chaetophractus vellerosus. The sequence continues at coordinate 12,242 of PVKH010015501.1, read as the reverse complement.
TGTTGTATTTTAATTTGATGATTAAATGCTGTTAATGTATACTCAGTTAACATATTTGTGGATTATATTGCATAGTTCCACCTGTTTATCACTTAGAAATATTACCAGCAACAATAATTAGAGAAATATGTCTGTCTATTTATGACACGGTATTCTACCACTGCTTCAGAGTTTACACTTAGTCAGGGAATCAGGATATTATGAATAACTTTAAATCCTGTTTTTTTTTGACAAGGTCACTTTGATATAGTTGTTAGACTCATCAAAATGGTCATGGTCATGGCAAAATATGAACTCATTCCTTATACTCACTTCATCTCTGAGCTTCATCACATTCCTTATCTTTACCTCAACTGAGGCAGTCAAATTGTGTGATGCTCAGGAATGGGTCAAGAATGATCATTTTGCACATTTTGTCAAAATAAGGAAAAAATGGATGAGTTTCTATTTCAGTCTCTATCAAAATGCTCTCTAGTCAAAATGATTGCATCAGATGTTTACATAATCAGGAAAATATTAATATAATATATGTCGAATTCTTTTAACAACTTTTCATTAAGCTTTTAAGAAACTTTCATATTTACAGGCTAGGTATTTGGTAAATGGGAATATCAATGAGATACTACCAAATAAGCCTAAATATGAAAACAAGGAAATTAGTTTACTATTAGTTTATTAAGGAGCTATTTGAAAATGAAACTACTAGAATCTATACATAACGGAAGTAGCCAACTACCTATAGAAGAAGCAGAAGAATTTGTGTGTAAATATAAGTAAAAGGAGTTTGGAAAGAAAATTGAAATGACATTCACTGAGTATATTTACTATGATTGGTCTTGTGTTTTTACCTCATTGAGGAGCACCCAAAACTCCAAATGAGATAAAAAGGGTGTAGTCTTAGGAAATGTTGGTTGTATTACCATGCTATAATTCAATTCAGTTCAATTAATCAATGTTACTCTATTTTGACTGAAGAAGATATCCTTTAATAAAGAAAGGTTGTGTTCTTTAAAGCTTCTATAGTGTTGCAAGAGATAAAGAAAAAAAAAGCAGTTTTTTGAAGGCTTGCCGTTCATTCATTCGTTTATTAATTAATCAAACATTAATTAAAGGCAAGTTCAAACACACAAGCATATTTCAAGCCTCTACTTGAGTTACAAATACTGACATTTCATTGGCCAAAGCAATTGTATGACCAAGCCCAATGTCAAAAGAACAGACAAGTATATTGGTGTTATATAGGAGTAAATATTTGCTGAACAATATTCCAAACTAACACACACAAAATGTGATGGGAGACAGTAGGGAGGGCATTATATAAGTCAAAGTTCTTGGCTGTAAGTAATAGAAACAGATTCTGTTAAAGCAGCAAAGGAGTTTATTAAGGAGCTATTGGGTAGTACATAAAGTCTCTTGGAAGAATTAAAACCAGTTTTAGACACTATACAGCCATGAACAATTTCCAAAATCACACTTAAGTAGGCTGGAGAAGGCACCATTTTTACTGCTATTCCCTTTTATTCCTGTTTGCAAACAAGTTAATTCTGTTCTGTGCTAATCTTCCTGCTAATACCTAACTACCCTCCACCCCCAAATCACCGATATCCACTATTAACATTGCTTTCCAAACTTTCCAAGAAACAGTTTACCAAGTGTTTTGCCTCAGCCTAATATGAATCTTCAGTTGTCCAGTCTGCTGCATTGTTTTCTCAATTCCCTCCTGACTGTTATGCTATGCTTATACTACATGTTTTAGGGGTTATGCTATGGTAGGTGTTTTAGTCAGCTGGGCTGCCAAAAGAAATACACCAGAAATGGGTTGGCTTACAGTTACAAGGCCCTAAAGAGTCCAACTCACGGTTGCTTTCTCACCAAAGTCAGTTGCCACATGTTGAAGCAAGGTGGTTGCCAATCTCTGCTAGGGTTCAGCCTTCCTCTCTCTCAGGTACAGGCTGGCATAGGGTTTGTTTCTTTCTGTCATCTCTCCCCAGGGCTCCAGGATCAAAGTTCTCTCCTCTGCCATGTTTATGGAGCTCTCTTCCCGTGTGAGTGCCTGTTTATATCAGTCCACCAAGGGGGCGGGGACTCAATCCTGAGTTACGCCCTACTGATGTGGTCAAATCAAAGCTCTGATCTTAACAGGTAATTTAATCAAGACATACCAGCTGAATTTAATGCAGTCAAAGGGTATTACACCCAGAGGAACAGACCAGTTTCGAAACATAATCCTTCTATTTTTTGGGGTTCATAAATAATCTCAAACTGCCACAGGTATGGTCTGTCCTGGGGCATGATTCCTCTCTGGTTCTGGATCTGTGAAACTTAAGTTATCTTCTCCCTCCCACTATATAAAGAAGGGATAGTCACAGGATAAACATTCCCAATGCCATAGACAGAAGCTGGAAGGAAAAAAAGGATCACAGGTACCAGACAATTCTGAAACCCTGCAGGGCATTCCCCGTTAGGTTTCAAGTTCAGAGAGTCATCTATGGAACAATGTCTTGTCTTCTGGGCCTGATGGAGCAGCACCCCTACCCTTTGCAAAATGATTGCATAGAGACCATTCTCTCAGTTCCATCCCTCATCAAGCATTGGGTGGCAGCTGGACTCTAGGGTCGGTCCACCTTTGTCAAGCATCAAGGTGGTGGCTGAGCTCTCTGCAATCCCCCAGGCATCTGAGAAACGTGGGGTGGCAACATTCCTTCTGCACAACGGGGTGTAACACCTGCCTTCTTTAAGCTCTGGGGAGTACTCACATTTTTGATGTAAGTGGGTGGGTCTGCTCTCTTGACCTGAGAAGATATCTTCAGTTCATATCTCAGCTTCCATGGTTCTGCTTTTAAAGTCACTTTTCCTTCAATCTGTTCCTTTTCTGTCCCTTTTAGACCAGTGGTTCCAGTCACACAGATCTTGCAAAAAACTTGTGAGTTTCACATGTACCACACAGGGTTCCCAACTGTCAGACAGTAAGATCCTTCTTGGATAACTGCATTTCCAATACTGACTTGCACTGAAATGGCTGGTTCCATGTCCAGTTAGATCCTCCCATGGAGCACTATTCTCTGGGGACTCATTTTCTGGAAGCTCATAATTTTCCAAACATCAATTTCCGCTTTCTTTGTGCCCAGGAGTTCAGTTCTCAGTTTAATCCTTTCCTCTTGCCTTTTACTATAACTACAAAGAGAGGCCAGGCTACACTTTCCACATTTAGTTTGGATATCTCCTCAGCTAAATATTCAAGCTCCTTACTTTCAAATTCTGCCTCCCATCCTACATCAGGACTCAATTTTGCCAAGTTTTCTGCCAGTTCAAAACAAGGGTTGCCTTTTTCCAGTTTGCAATGATACATTCATAATTTCTGTCTAAGGCCTCATCAGAAGTATATTTAGCATCCATGTTTTTACTAACAGCCTCTTCAATGCAATCTAGGTCTTTTCTATCAAGAATTTCACAATTCCTCCCACCTCTACTCATTAACCAATTAAAAAGCCTTTTTAACATTATTGATACTTGCAATAGCAGCACCCCATTCTCAGTACCAAAATCTGTTTTAGTCAGCTGAGCTGCCAAAAGAAATATATCAGGAATGGATTGGCTTTTACAATGGAGATTAATTTACAAGCTTACAGTTTTGAGGCCAGGAAACTGTCCAAATCAAGACATCATCAGGCAATGATTTCTCCCCCAAAGACGAGCTGCCAGCCATCCTGGACTCCTGTCACATGACAAGGCACACGGCAGCATCTGCTGGTCTCTCCCTTCTCTTCTGGGTTTTGTTGCTTTCAGCTTCTGCTTCCTTGGCTTCCTCTCCTTTTCTCTCCACATCATCCTGTTTAGAAAGGGCTCCAGCAAGAGGATTAAGATCCACTCTGGGCCATGCCCTAATGGACGTAACCTAATCAAAAGGTCCCACCTACAATAGATTCATGCCTACCAAATGGATTAGCTTTAAGAACATGATTTTCTGGGGTCCATCCAGATTCACAGTGGGCCACCACTCATTATCAATCAAGGTTAGTGATATAGCTACAAAAGCAAACAACACTCAAATCACAGTGTTATAACTCCATAAAGATTTGTCTTTTGCTCTAAGTAGTAAAGTGAAGATCATGTAACAGATGTTTCCCATGCAATCATTCAGAGACCCAGGGAACCCCATTAGGTCCTCAGAGTTCTCTGTATCTAGCTGGCTGAATGAAAACCAAAAAGGAACTATAAATTCCTGGAGGCTTTAAGGGCTAGGCTTAGACTGGAGGATCACTGCTTCTGTCTACATTCCATTGGCCAGAAACAGTCAGATGGCCTGATCTAGAGGTAAGGGAGCTAGGAAATGTGGGTTTCCTGGGTGCTCAAGAGGAAAATAAAATGGTAACTATGGCTCATTATCTCAACTACAGTTAGGATGCTTTCATTTGCATGTAACAGAAAACCCAAGTCAATTTGGCTTAAACAACAAAGGGAATTTATTGGTGCATATGACAGGAACTCTAGAGACAGCAAGGGTTCAATATTGGTTTGAATGTATTATGCTTTCAGGGGTTGGTTTCCTTTCCATAGAATTCTCTCAGTCCAGTCCTCCTCCATATCTTAGCTTTCCTCTCAGTTGGCTCCCCTTATTTAAAAAATAAACAAAAAAGGTTGGAGCTCTTCTAGTACTCACATTCTAATGCCACGTCATCTAAAGTAAGGAAGAATTTCTCTTTCCCCAACAATCAAACAAAAATCCTGGGCTTTTACTTTGGACCCTGAAACAAAAATTGAGACAAACAGAAGGTAAGTGTAAATGGAGAGTTTTAGGCCAACTGGAACATTCTTGGAGCTTGAGGAGAAGGGGATCTATTCAATCCAAATTGTATGGATGCAACACAATGAAGTTGTAGAACGGAAGCTGGCAAATTATCCAGAGCTGTTATAATCGGTCAGGAAAGAGTGTGGAACATGATCTCACTTAAGGAGAATGAGTACCAAGTGTACAGCATGTAAAAGAGGAAACTATAACATGTCAGAGAAAGAGAAGCTCTTGACAAACAAAGGGAAGGAATGACCGGTAAGTCAACAGAACTAGAGTGTGGTGTTCTAGAAGCCAAGTGGGCAGTTTTAAAGATGGAGTAGTTGAAATCATACAAATAACTTCCTTCATACTGATTCAATTCCTCAGAAGGTGTCCTTTCGATTTTAATTTGGCTTCTCATGTAAATGTTACTTTTGAGCAAAAACATGTTGACCAGAGTTATCTAGTCTTCGTGGCAGTTATATTTTTCATGAAAAAATAATTGGAATTTCAATTTATACATTTGTCTCTAATAAGTTTGGTAGGCATGAATCAACTTGGATTTAAATTAGCTCTTGGGGCTGACAACATTAAACTTCTGACTCTGCAAACTGAGTACCAGATTCTAGAATAGAGTGAAATCTTAAATACACTTCCATACTGTAACATGCTTTGCTAACCTTTAGGAATTACCCGGGAAACCTTTAGGACCTAAGAAAGCTTCCTAAATTTGGAAATTTTACCTTTCCGTGTTTGTTATTTTCATCATTCTGTCTTTCCCTGTAAAGTTTACAGGAAAGAAAAAATTGGGTAGATTCTAACCCAGACCCAATCCATAGAACAGCAAGTGATGGTTACCTGCATGATGCCCAGGTCTTTGGGGTTTATCCAAGTGACATTTTGGGAAGATTAATCTAGGAGTGGTACTCAATATGGAGATCACGGCAATGATAAATAACTGAAAACAGTTGGGGGGGGAGCATTTTGAATGAGAAAGAAGACACTAGCTCGATTAGTATTCAGTCATTGAGAATGTGAGCTCAGTAACTAGGGATAGGGGATTTTAATCTAGGTCCTTTTGAGAGCAGAACCCCTACTGACACCAATCTTCAGAGGACAATGGGAGATTAACATTTCTTTACCGGTCGTAATGCAGTATTTATTAAATGTTTATGCAAACGTTTTTCTTATAAACGCATTTTTCTTAATTTTTTAAGTTATTACGGTACCATACGATAGAGTTAATAATTACAAGGAGAAGCGAGCAACTCTGTGTGGTTAAAATAAATACGGTAAAATTATCTTATTATTAAAATAACAACTTTATCCTTTTACTGGTCTGGTTTCCGTCTTCGCCCCTTAGGCACAGTAGTTCTTTTTAATGGCGCCTCTCTGCCTTCATATTTTTACTTTTCAAGTCTGCGGTGAAGGCGCTGCTCCACACGGAGAGGGCCTGGAACTCACGATTCCACGCCGCCTAATTTACCGTGCCACGTGGATTTAGAATTGCAGCTCCTGCTGGACCGCGAGCAGGTCGCCATTCACGCCTGCGTCCGCACTCACGCCAGGCCCTGGCCCTCGCCCGCAGCCAGCGCACATGCCCGCGCCCGCCTCCCGCGTCGGTGGGAAAAAAGGGAACCCGGACGCAGGGAGGGTGACCCGGAGTCTACCCATGAGGCAGCGCGCCGACTTCACGAGTGAGCCCCATCCACCCCCCTCCCCACGGCTCAGCAGCCTGCTCTGCAATGGGAGCCGCCGCTGTCGCCGCCGTGTAGTGTTTTCGTGCTCCTCCTTTTCCTCCTCCTTTTTCTCCTCCTCCTCAGGGCCCCAGTCTGGCCGATCCGCTCCGCTCACGGTAAGCGCCCCCCGCCCGCCCCATGCTGCAGCAGGCAGCGGCCCTCCCGCGCGGGCTGCGCCGCCTCGCTACGGGGGCGGTGAGCTGGGGGTCTCGAGGCCGGCGCGGGTCGCCAGGAGCGCCTTGGGCGCGCGGGAGGGGACGAGTTGCGCGGCGGAGGCCGGGCCGCCATCTTGCGCCGGCCACGGCGGGGGAGGGATCCCGGCGCGACGCGGCAGCCTGCTTAGCTGCGGCAGGCCCGGGTCGCGCAGGCCGCCGCCTTCTCCTCCTTCTCACCTGCAAGGGTGTGCACCTGTCTGTCCCGATACTGGTTTTGGCGTTTCTGTAAGGAGGCAACTCCCCGTGGTCTTTTGTTGATTTTTTTTTCGCCGATTATTGGCGGAGACCTACCTCCTCTCGCAACAGCCACCCTGGTAGGAAAGGAGACCAGAGGCGGTTCCAAACTTTCAGGCATCGTGGACCCTAGGACCCCCCCCACCCCGTTGTTGTTTTTTTGCCATGGTTTCCCTTGCCCAGGTGACCGGTCTTTCTACGTTCACATCCCCATTCTTGTCAAAGGGACTTCCCAGCTCTGCCATAGAATCCCGTTATTGTCTACAGGAGAAAGGGCTCTGAGGAGAAACGTGGAGTTAGAAACACAGTTTTCTTACTGAGCATTGCAGGTTTCATTTAATGAGACGGAAAGAATGATCTCATTCCAAGGTTTTTTATCCTGCTCTAGAGATGGAGGGAGTTTGTCCCAACTTATCTCAAGTTTTATTGCTTTTAAGGAGAGATCTGCTAGAGAGGAAAAACGTCAACCTGAACCAGTTTCTGCAAGCTTGGGAGATCTTCTGCCGAGGGGATTCTCATTGTTTGCAAAGATTTGTTAGTTTTTTGAAAAGTCAACTGTGAACTTAAAATTTTGGCCTTATTGTTTTTGAGTTTGAACTGTGCATCTTCAGATTTTGACGTCTTTTAGTGTCATTAAACATAAAAATGAATCCTAGAAGGAGAATTGTAAACTCAGAGCCACTTAACATTTGTAGGATGTCCTGCTTTGGGGATTACTGTGCCAACTAAAATTGTCTCTAAGCAGAAATTTACTGAGGCTGTGAAGGCACTAGTTTGCTTATACAATTAAGTTAGGGCTGAATGTTCTTGATGTTTTAATTTTAACATCAGTACAAATTCCATTATAATTGTATTTTGCATTTTTAAATCTTTTTTTTTGAAAAGTCCCGATTTATTCCTTAATGCCCTTTTTGAGGGATTTATGATTTGTGTAGATTGGACCATGTTGAAGGTGAGGAAACAGCTTCAGGGAGAGGACTCTATGGAGGTCATGTGGCTAGGAAGTGATAGAGTCAATTTTAGAACTTAGGTCTTCTGACTCCTCATTCAGTGCTCAAGTTGCTATACTGTATTATGTCCCATTTTAGGGGGGAGTGAGGTGTGTGAGGAGAATAGGCAAGGAAGCAAAACTAAAAAATTTAATAAATACTATTTATTTCCTCTTTCTTGTATATTTTTATTTTTAAAAGTTTATTTCTTAACTTTCAACTTTTTACTTAATAACCATGTTTATCCCCCAAGCATATTGAAATGTTGAAGAATAGTTCATTTGAACCCGGTACTACTACCTAGTTTCAAGAATTGTTACCATTTGGCCACATTTGTTTTATCTACCTCATTTTCGGAACCATTTCAAAGTAAGATGACATGACAGCTCACCCCTAAATACTGAATGTGTGTCAATATATGTCATATAAAATTAAGGGCATTTTTCTGCATAACCACAATACCATGATTACACCTAAGAAAATGTAGAGCTATTCCTTAATATCTAGTATACATTTATATGTGTGTGTAGTACATATTCACATTCAAAAATGTCCTTTTTAGCCATTTATTTGGAACTAGGATCCAGTCATGCATTACAGTTATCTGTGTTAGTCTCTTAATTTAGAGTAGTTCCTCTTTTTTCCCCCCCCCCCCCCTCCATGACATTGACCTTTTAAAAGGCCTGGTAGGATAACCCATGTTCTCTTTTTTACTGACAGTTTCCTCCTCATGGTGTTTAAATTGTTCCCTCTGTTTCCTGTAATTTCTGTAAACTTGAAATTAGGTCTAAAGGCTTGAGTAGATTCGGGTTTGATATTTTTGACAAGAATACATAGTAAGGCATGCTTTGTACTTCAGATTATGTAACATCTGGAGACACATAAAGTTGGGCTGTCCTATTAGTGATCCTAAGTTTGATCTCTTGGATAAGGTGGTGACAGGCATATCTTTCTATTATAAGGGTTTCACTTTATAATTAACAAGTAATCTATGGGTGACATGTTGGCATTATTATTTGGTATGTATTTGTCTGCAGTAATTTGATAAACACATAGGTGAGAGTAGTCCTTTAGGAATGGGAGATGGGGGCTAGTAAGAAGGAGGGGGACAATTTTGGAGGACAGCACTGCTACCAGCTGGCATTAGCATTGGGTGGCTAGGGGAGAGGAGGCAGAATGTAGAAGTCAGACTGAAAATTTTGCCTGCTTTGAACATTTGCCTAGGGCCCTTGTAGCAGTAGTGAGCTATGATAAATGGAAAAGTGCTGAGGTAAATTGATATTTGAGGACTACAGATCTCATCTTTTCCTTGTTCAACCCATTTTCTCTAATTAGGCTATCTAGGCCGGTCCTGCTTCTACAGCCCAGTGTTTTACTACACTGAATTGGTTTTTTCATAGGGGAGAGAAGGGCAAGGGGTAAGGAATATATAATTTTATACCCTCCTCTCTCCCACTTGTTTTCTTTCACTTCTGGAACCCATGCTTTTGCGGATTGAATCATGTATACCCACAAAAGACATGTTCAAGCCGTAACCCTTGGTCCTGTGGATGTGAACCCTTTCATAAATAGGACCTGTGCAGATGTTATTATTAGTTAAGGTGTGGACTCATTTGTGAATAGGATCTTCAAAGATCCTTTTTTGATGAGGCCAAATTGAATTAGGATAGGCCTTATAACTAGAGTCCTTATGAGCAAAGGAAATTTGGATGCAGTCAGTCAGTAAAAGCCAGAAGTCAGCGGAAATCAGAGGAGCAGATCAAGGAGAGAGAGATTGCCATGTGATGGAAGATTGTTGGAACACTACAGACTACAAAAAAGAGCAAGCCTTGCTAGTACCTTGATTTTGGACCTCCAACCTCCATAACTGTGAGACAATGAATTCCTGTTGTTTAAGCCAACGTATTGTGTGGTATTTGTTATAGCAGCCGTGGCAAACTAAGACATATACTGAGAGTTTTGTTTTGTTTTGTTTTGCTATATGAATTGGGCAGAGAAGTACCTAAATGGAATAGCAGTTTTTTGTAAAGAAGAAAATAAGCTATAGTTTTAAGTGACAGATAGGAAATTGGAAATTTATGTTAAAATATCTTTGTATTTCAAAAGTAACTTTTTAAAGATCAGAAATATTTATGACATATTCACTAATTAAATATGTAACCCCAGATATTTTTCTGCTCTCTCCTTTTTCAGAGAGGTACTCAAAAGTATTTGATTTTTCAGTCAAGTTGTTTTAAATAATGAGTCAGGAAAGCTTGATTTACTCGATGATTAGTATCAAAAGATGTACATTTAGAGTTTTGATGCATTTCTACAAATCAGTTTTCTTTTAATCCTCAGTTTTATATTAATCCTCAGTGTAGTGAAAAATTGTCATCACTACCATCTAAATCCAGCAGACTGTTTTTAATTTTTTTTTCATTTTATGTTATTTTACAAATAATATACAGAAATAATACAGGAATAGTGTAAAACAACTTATTAGAGCTTGTAATGGTTTGAGTTTGAATTAATAAAATTTAAACATAGCAAATCTCTTTGTATATTCTTAGAAAAATGAAAAACAAAAAGTACATATCATGCATCTAATTACATACTGCCGCTGCAATGAATGCACACTCAATTCTAATGCTCTTGGCAAACATTCTTACTACTATGGTAGTACACATTTTTGAGGTTTTTAAAAAATCCACACAAAGAACATCTTCCTTTCTTCTTCCCACTCTATAACCTTTACAAAAGAACAGGTCACAGAGGGTTAGAGGGTAGACAACATTCTTCCTAGTTCCTGCAAGTTCTTTTCCTAGTAGCATGAGAAAATTTTCTCCTTGTTAACTTAAAATTTTGTAATTGAAAGCATTCTCTATATTGTTATCAGTCATGGACCATCTTCAACTCATTCTTTTGCAAGTGTAAGTTCTGACTCTTACCGAGTGTGTTTATACCTCCTTTAAGTCTGTAGAGTACAGACCACAAGTTTATTTATGCAAGAGTTTTTGAATCTAGTGATGCTTGAGAATACATTGCACTGTGAAAGTGACTCCTTTTTCTTAGGATAGTAAGAATCATCAAATAGGTTTCAAATCCTAATTATGTGCAATTGACTTTTCTTTTTCCATTTGTGAAAATTCACAGCAGTTCAACCCAATTCTTCATAACAGTAACAACTAAGGAAACTTTCTTGCTGGGTGCTACTCAGTCAATTATAAACTATAAACTTTTTAAAAATTTCGTCCAAGGTATATTTCTGATGAATTTTGAAGTTCTAGTTTCAGATCTTATAAAACTTGTTACCCTTGGTTCTGCTCTCACCCCTTTTTCTGAATCTCTTAATTGTGTAGTCTGTATCTTCCAAGCATATAATATTTCTCTGTCCTGTTGCCCAGATTTTATTCGATTTTTTTCCAAAAATGGGCAACATCCTCTGAATGCAACTAACTACTCCCCTGTTGTACACGAATATGGAACATATTAATTTTGTTAATACTGATTCCAGATTTCAAATACTTCTCTAATAGATTCTAACTGATCATTCCTTTTGGGACTTCTTTTTTGCATGTGCATCATCAAAATGTAATACTTCAATAATTTTTTTGGTTCATAATTTTGTTGATGCGTGGATGGCTATCTTTGCTTTATAATTACAAACTGTTTTGTTTTAGACTTGTAGACACCCATTAGAATGATCAGTCCAATGAATTTTTAAAATTTCTGTATCACCTGTTTCTTTCCAGTCATCTTTTATATACCAGCATTCATTACTTGTTCACTTATGAACTGTATCAAGTAAAATTTAGTGTACAAATATAAAGGATGAAAGAATACTGTCACACATCCTTTTAGCAAAACGTCACGGTCCAGATTCTTGTAAAAATATTGTGTGATAAAGTCCTTCCTGTTGAATGAGAATGCCATATTTCCGTTTTGTTTTTAGAAATTTGTTGTTCACTTATTGATTGTTGAGTTTGAGAAAATTTATATAGGGTCTCTCATTTGAAGTCTCAGTCTGAGATTTCCCTTATATGGACACTGTCTTTGTTAAAGTCTAAAGTGCTGCTGTCTATCTTTGCATTCATCTTCTGATTTTTTAAATAGAAAGTAAGATATAGTTTTAAGTGAGAGATAGGGAATTGGAAATTTATATTGAAAACATTTTTATTTCAAAATAAATATGAAATGTCTTCCTCTGTCAATTTTCTTCTCTTTCATTATGGGCAGAAAATAAAAAGTTCTGGGTTCTTAACTGGATTCAATGAAAACTAAAAGCAGGCTACAAAGATGAAGTCTTCAGTCT
>PVKH010015500.1:0-16075 GCA_004027955.1 Chaetophractus vellerosus | reverse complement strand
TTTTTTTTTTTATTTTAGTACCTTGACTATGTCATACCACTGCCTTCTTGCATCCATGGTTCCAGATGAAAAATCAGTGCTTAATCTTATTGAGCTTCCCTTGTATGTGATGATTCTCTTTTCTCTTGCTGCCTTGAGTATTTTCTCTTTGTCTTGAGCATTGGTCATTTTGACAAGTATATGTCTTGGAGTAAGCCAATTGGGATTTATACTGTTTGGGGTGTACTGTGCTTCCTGGACATGTACATCTATCTCACTCAACAAGTTTGGGAAATTTTCAGCCATTATGTCCTTCACCACTCCTTCTGTTCCCTTTCTCTTCTCTTCACCCTCTGGGATGCCTATAATGTGTATGTTTGTGCATTTTGTGTTGTCATTTAAATCCCTAAGTCCCTGCTGGATTTTTCTATCTTTCTATCTATCTATTCTACTGTCTGTTTGATTTCAGATGTACTGTCTTCCACATCACTAATTCTTTCTTCTGCCTGTTCAAATCTGCTGTTATGTGATTCCAGTGTCTTTTTTATTTCTTGGATTGTGCCATTCATCACCATCATATCCATTATCTTTTTAGGTATGTTTACAATTTCTTCTGTATGTTCTCCCAGTGTCTTAATACCTTAATCTCTTCCTTCACTTCATTAAGTTGGTCCATGATATTTATTTGGACAGCTTTGATTAGTTGTTCAATGTGCTACATCTCTTGCTGGTTTTTAGTTTGTTCATTGGACTGGTCCATGCCTTCCTGTTTCTTAATATGGTTTGTATTTTTTTTGTTGCCCTCTGGTCATCTTTTTATTTTTATGGATTTATTCCATTGATTCACTTCACTCTCTGCTCTAGAGTTTTACTTAGCTGCTGGTGTTGTGCGTGTGTTAAGTTTTTCTTTGACACTTTGTTCTTCTTGTTCTATTTCCTTGCTGATTTCTATGTACCCTTGAATGAAAAACATTAGGGCCAGAGAAAGTGAAAGAAGTAAGAAAAGAAAAAAGGATAATACTAATAGTAGTAATAAAGTTAGAGGGAGGGCCATATAAGACTCAGTAAAATGAATATTTAACTCATGTAAGCAGTGTAGAGTAATAGGGAAAAAATGTGAAGTACCTACAGTGAAATGGGAACCAAATAGAGAAAAATATATAGAATGATTTAAAAGACCAGAATCATGAGGGGAGAAAGAAAGAGTAAAGAAAGGACAGAAAAAGAAAAGTTAATAAAATAAAAAAAGAAAACAGAATAGACAAGATAGAAATCAAAACCAGAAAAGTTGAAGACTAAATAAAGAAAGGTGGAATGTAAGAACCACAACAGAAAGCAGAAGATAGAAAGATGATGGAAGGAAAAGAGATAGCTTTGGGAGTCAAAATCAGTATACACAGAAAATGTGAAATCAAGGAAAAAGAAACACAGTAAAGAAGAAACAAGTTAGCAGCACCTAATTTTTTTAAAAAGGGCAGGGGGAAGAAAGAGGAAAGAAAAACAAGAAAGAAACAAACAAATAAGAAACCAAACAATCACACAAGCAAGCAGTCAAAGAAAGCTAAGGAAGAACAGCATTCCTTCTTGGGCCCTTGTGGAACTTCTCAAGTCTGCCTGTTTTCATCAATCAATTACCCTACAGGCCTCTCTCTGCATGTTTGAGGCGGGTTTTAGTGAGTAAACTAAGTTAAATTTTTTTTAAGTAAGCTTTTTTTTTTTTTTTGGTAAAAATAAGGGACCCAAAAGAAACTAGTACAAAAACAAAGTTTATGTTTTCCCTTCCTAAAGTATCAGCTGGATGCTAGATATCCCAGTGGATCACTACTCTTAGAGGAGCTGGGAATCAAACTAGGGACCACATATATTCAAGGCAGAAACTCCTCCACTGAGCTACCTTTCTAATTGGGTCAGTTAGCTCTTCAGAAAGCTATCCACTTTCCCCAAGGCAGGTTTTACTCTCCTAGGGAAGAAGGATTCAGCAGGCTGTATGAGCAGATCCCCCCTCCCGTCTCCTGGTCACATTGAGTTCCCTTCAGAAATTCAAATGGAACACTGATGACTGAGTTCACTGCACAGAAATGATTTTCAAGCCTCTTCTAGACCACCCTCTCCTCCCAGGGGACCCTAAACAGGCGCTTGGAAGCTTATTAAGCACTTTCCACTGCCTGACTCCCTTAGAGGAGTTGAAATCCAGATAGTCCTCAGAACAGAACTATTAAATTGGTTGACTCCACCTTCTCTCAGGCCAAGCCTCTGTATCCCAAGACAATTAGGTAAATCAGGCTTCCTCAGCAGATTCAACTCTTCCCTCTGCTGGAGCCATTTTGAGCTGGCTGGTGTGCTCCTCGAAGCTCAAAGGGGGTCCAGGCAACCAAACCCACAGAAAGGAAACCTCTCTCCTCCCCTTGCCAGAACCTTCCCACTCTTGGAGACTGCTCCCTCTCACTGGGTGGCTGGCAGGAGTTAGGGCTCACCCTGGCCCTTTGTCCTGAGGGTGGGGCTTAGCCATCCATGATTTCCATGGGCTAAAAACTCATGGTTTTATCTTGAGCAATCTATCTCCCTGTCCAGCTCCCTCCAGATCTATGCCCCAAAGGCTCCTGCTCCATGAGCTCCCAGAACAGCTCACTCGGGCAGGATCCTGACCCCAATCAGCTGTCTTCTGTGAGAGAGATGGTGAGTACCCACTTAAACTGATGCCATCTTGACCCCCTGGATAGAGATGATTTTAACATGTTATAGTGAATAAAACTAACACTGCCAATTTATAAATATGAATATGACTGAAAGAGATAGTCTAGGGAAGTTAATGTCAATTGAAAGAAATCTAAAGGATAATCTGGGGCCCATAGAACATACTGATTTCAGTATTGGATGATGATTGTGCTTAATAGTACAAATAGAAGAATTTTCCTCTTTTACAAGGTGTTAAGAATAAGGAGATACATGGGAAAAAGACAACTAATGCAATGTATAGACTATATTTAGTACTGTAATATTTTTACAGCAATGTCAAAGAAGGCACTATATCAGTGCTAAGGGTTAATAATGGGGGGTTTTAAGGGATATGGAATTTTTCCTTTTGTAGTAATGAAAACATTCTGAAATGGACTACGTTGATGACAACACAACTCTGAGATGAAACTGAGAGTCACTGAATGTACAGTATGGATGGAATATACAAGGCAGGGGACTGTATAACACAGTGAACTCCATGGTGAATGGTGGACTATGGTTAACAGTATAAATATGACAATGTTCTCTTATGAACTATAACACATATATAATAATACATGTTAATAATAAGATGGTTTGTGGGGAAAATACACCAAATATAAGTTATAGAGTGTTGTCTTAGTTTGCCAAAGGTTGGTGATACAAAGTACCAGAAATGGGTTGGCTTTTATAATGGGAATTTTATTTGAGGTAAAAGCTTACAGGTCCAAGTCCATGAAATGTTCAAATCAAGGCACCATCACAGATGCTTTGTCACCAAAATCAGTTACTGGTAATCTTGGTGTCCTGCCACATGGCTATGAGGCATGTTGCAGGGCTCATCTCCCCAGCCTTGAATTGCTCTATGGGCCCAGTCTCTTGAGGGCTTCATGCTTAGTGATACTTGATTCCTCTCTCCAATGGCAGGATCAAAAATGGTTGAGCTCCCTTTGCCTGTGTTTGTCTTTCTCTGTGTCTCCATTTATATCAAACTCAGCAAAAGGGCAAAGATTCAACCTGAGCCATGCCTCACTGACTTAATCCAATCAAAGTAATCTACTCAAGAGATCTAAAGTGAATCTAATGCAATCAAAAGGTACCACACCAACAAGAATAGATTAATTTAAGAACATAAAAGAATTTCAAACTGTCACAAATGTAGATAGCAGTAATATTATGACGATGTTCTTTCATCATTTGTAACAAATATGTCACAACAATGTAAGGTGTGGTGGTGAGGCAATGTATGGGAATCTTGTATTGTATGCATGATTGTTGTGTTAACTCATAACTTCTCCAATAAGAGAAAATGATTTTTAAAATATAAGCAGGGACTCAGGTAACTGAATGACAGCAAGAAGCCCACAAATATACATGTATCATGGGTGTCCCTGAAGAAGGAGAAGGGAAAAGGGACAGAAAGAATATTTGAGGTAATGGTCAACAATTTTCCAACTCTTTTGAAAGACATTGTTTTATTTTGCATTTGACAAAATGAAGCATCCTTTCTTGATAAAAATTCTCTGAAAAGACAGATTGACCAATGGAACTGAATTGAGAACTCAGAAACAGACAATCACATCTACAATCAATTGATTTTTTAAAATACTTTTAAACAATTTTTAAAATACTTTAGATTGCATAAATGTTACATAAAAATATAGGGGATTCCCATATGCCCCACTCCCTATCCTTCCTACACTTTCTCACATTAACAGTATCTTTCATTAGTGTGGTACATTTGTTACAACTGATGAACACACATTGGAGCATTGTTTAAGCATGGATTGCAGCTTACATTATGGTTTACACTCTGTCCCACACATTTTGTAAGTTATGACAAAATATGTAATGTTCTGTATCCATCATTGCAATGTCATTAAGGACAATTCCAATATCCATAGAACTGGGGGGAGGGCCACGTGATTTTTGACAAGGGAGTCAAGCCCTCCCAGCTGTGCCAGTACAGTCTATTCAACAAATGGTGTAGGGAGAACTGTATAGCCATATCCAAAAGAAAGGAAGAGGGCTCCCATCTCACACCTTATACAAAAATTAACTCAAAATGGATCAAAGACCTAAATATAAGAGCAACAATATAAAACTCCTAGAAGAAAATGTAGGAAAACATCTTTAAATTTTGTGGTAGGTAGTAGTTTCCTAAACCTTACACCCAAAGTACAAACGACAAAGGAAAAATTAGATAAATGGGACCTCCTCAGAATTCAACACCTTTGTACCTCAATGGACTTTGTCTAAAGGGTGAAAAGGCAGCTGCCTCAATGGAAGAAAATATTTGGCAATCATGTATCCTTAAGGGTTTAATGTCCATGATATATAAAAAGATCATACAAATCAACAATAAAAAGGCAAACTACACAATTTAAAATGGGCAAAAAACTTGAAAAGGCAATTATCCAAAGAAGAAATACAAATGGTAAAGAAACACATTAAAAAATGTTCAACATCATTAACAATTATGGAAATGCAAATCAAAACTACAATGAGGGAAGTGGTGTGGCTCAAGTGATTGGGCGCCAGTCAACCATATGGGAGGCCCAGTGTTCGATTCCTGGGGCCTCCTGATGAAGGCAAGCTGGCCCACGCCGACAGAGAGCTAGCACAGCAAGAGGACACAAAAAAGGGAGACAAGCAAACACAGAAAAAAACACGCAGCAAATGGACACAGAGAGCAGACAGTGAGCACAAGTGGCAAAGGCGAGGGTGGATTAAAAAAAAACTACAATGAGCTATCATTTCACACCTATTAGACTAGCAACTATTAAAAAGTCAGAAAACTGTAAATGTTGGAGAGGATTTCAAAAGATAGGAATGCTAATTTCATGTTGGTGGGAAAGTAGAATGGTACAGCCACTGTGGAGGACTGTTTGGCAGTCCCTAAAGAAGTTGAACATAGACTTGCCATATGACCCAGCAATACCATTACTAGGGATATACCCAGAGGAGCTGAGAGCAGTGACATGAACAGACATCTGCACACTGATGTCCATAGTGGCATTATTCACAATTGTCAAAAGTTGGAAACAACCCAGGTATATGGATAAATAAATTGTGTATACACACGATGAAATATGTAGCAGTTAGAAGAAATGAAGTCATAAGGCATATGACAACATAGATAAATCTGGAGGACATTATGTTGAGTGCAGGTAGCCAAACACAAAAGGACAAATACTGTTTGCGCTATTATATAAATATATTATGTAAACCCATGGAGTTAGTAATTAGGATATAGGTCACCAGAAAATAGAATGAGGGTAAAGAATGGAAGACTGAGGGTTAATCTGTGTAGAAATAGTTAAAATGTTTTTTGTAAATTTTTGGAAATGAATGGAAATGGTGAGAGCACATCATGGTGTTTGTGACTAGCATAGCTATTATATAAATATGACTGTGGTCAAAAGGGAAAGTCTAAGGACATGTATATTACTAGAAAGAAAGATAAAAAATATAACGTGGGACTGTATAACCTAGTGAAACCTCATGTAAAATACAAATATGGGTGATATTGCATATAAAAGACTGTTTTACAAAGTGTGAATAAAGGAAACAGAATAGCAGCTATGTGCAGAAGGGGAAGAATAGAAAGATTGAGAGGTGATGAGTTTGATTTGTTTGTTTGATTGGTTGGCTTTTGATTTTTATTATTATTTCTGGAAAAATGAAAATGCTCTAAAAATGATTTAAGTGATGAATGCACAACTATGTCATTGTACCAAATACCATTGATTATACACTTTGGATGGATTTATGCTTTATTAGTATATATCAATAAAATATAAAAATCACTCTGAAAGATAGGGACAGAAGGAGACTTTCTGAAAATGGACAAAGGGTATATATGAAAGACCTACAGCTTGTAATATTTTATAGCAATGGCAAAGAATGTACTTTATCAATGCTAAGGGTTAATAATGGTGGGATGTAAGAGGTGTGGATTTTTTCCTTTTGGAGTAATGAAAATGTTCTGAAATGGACTGAGCTGGTGATAGCACAACTCTGAGGAAACTGAGAGCCTCTGAGTGTGCACTTTGGGTGGACTGTACAAAGCAGGGGATCATATAACACAGTGAACCCCATGATGAATGATGGACTGTGGTTAACAGTACAAATATGTGAATGTTCTATCATGAACTATAACAAATGTACAATACTATTACATGATGTTAATAATAGGGTGGTTTATGGGAGAAAAATACACCAAATATAAGCTATGGACCATAGATAGCAGTAATATTATGATGATGTTCTTTCATCATTTGTTACAAATGTGTCACAATAATGCAATATGTTGGGGGTGGGGCAATGTATGGAAATCCTCTATGATATACATGATTATTTTGTTAACTCACAGTTTCTCAAATAAAAATAATTCCACAGCTCTCATTATATTCAGTGGTGAAAGACTCACTTCCTGACTTTAAAGCTTTCCTGCTGAGTTCTGGAACAAGACAAGGATGCCCACTGTCACAACCATCTTTCAATATTATGCTAGAAGTTATGGCTAGAGGAATTAGGCAAGAAAAGTAAATAAAAGAAGTCCAAATCAGAAAAGAAGAAGTAAAATGTTTCACTATTTACGGATGATATGATCCTATATCTAGAAAGTCCCAAAAAGTAAAATTTTTCACTATTTACAGATGATATGATCCTATATCTAGAAAGTCCCAAAAAGTCTACAACAAAGCTGCTAGAGCTTTGCAGCACAGTAGCAGGATACAAGATTAATATGCAAATCAGTAGTGTTTCTATGCACTAGTGAAGCACAATCTGTAGAGATAATCAGGAAAAAAGTTCCGTTTACAATAGCAACTAAAAGAATCAAATATTTAGGAATAAACTTAACCAAGGATGTAAAGGACTTGTATTTAGAAAACTATGAAACATTGCTAAAAGAAGTCAAAGAAGACCTAAATAAATGGAAAGATATTCTGTGATCATGGACTGGAAAACTAAATATTGTTGAGATGTCAATTTTAGTCAAATTGATTTACAGATTTAACACACACTCCCAATCAAAATTCCAACAGCCTACTTTGCAGAAATGGAAAAGACGATTATCAAATTTCTTTGGAAGGGTAAGGGGCCCTGAATACCAAAAAATATCTTTAAAAAGAACAAAGTCAGAGGACTCTCAATTCCTGATTTTATATAACCCACTACAGTGAAAAAAACAAAATGGTTCTGGCACAAACATAAACATATTGACCAATGGAATCAAACTGAGAGTTCAGAAATAGATTCTCACATGTATAGTCAAGTGATTTTTGACAAGGCTGTCAAATCCACCCAGCTGGGTCAGAATAGTCTATTCCACAAATGGTGCTTGGAGAACTGGATATCTATATCCGAAAGAAATTCATATCTCACAAAAATTACCTTAAAATGAATCAAACACTAAATATAAAAGCTATAACCATGAAACTCCTAGAAGAAAATGTAGGGAAACATCCATAAAAACTCATAGTAGGAAGTGTTTCTTAAACTGTCACCCAAAGCATGAGCAATGAAAGAAGATAAGGACCTTCTCAAAATTAAACTCTTTTTTTTTTCAAAAGTCTTTGTCAAGAAAGTAAAATGCAGCCTACTCAATGGGAGAAATATTTGGAAACCACATATCTGACAAGGGTTTGATATCCATGTTATATAAAGAGATCATACCACTCAACGATTAAAAGACAAGCAACCCAATTTAAAAATAGGCAAAAGACTTGAATAGACATTTTTTTCCAAAGAGGAAATACAAATGGCCTAAAAGCACATAAAAAGATGTTCAGCATCACTAACTATTAGGGAAATGCACATCAAAACTACAATGAGATACCATTTCACACCATATAGAATGCCCACTACCAAAAAAAAAATCCAGATAACTAGAAATGTTGGAGAAGGAGAAATAGGAACCCTCCCTCACTGTTGGTGAGAATGTAAAATGGTGCAGCCTTTGTAGAGGACAGTTTGGCCATTCCTCAGGAAGCTAAATATAGAACTACTGTATGACCTGTCAATCCCACCACTAGGAATATATTCAGAAAAACTAAAAGCATAAACATAAACTAAGGTATGCACACTGATATTTTATAGTGGTATTAGTTATTCACAATTGCCAAAAGATGGAAACAACCCAAATGTCCATCAACCCAAGAATGGATAAACAAAATGTGGTATATACATACAGTGGAATACTATTCAACTGTAAGAAATGAAGTGGGGAATGCATATGACAACATGGATGAACCCTGAGGACATTATGTGTAGTGAAATAAGCCAGACACAAAAAGACAAATATTATATGGTCTCCTAATATGAACTAAATACAATAAGTAAACTCATGGAGTTAAAATCTAGAGGATACATTACTAGGAGGTAAGATGAGGGTTGAGAAGGCTGAGCTGATGCTTAATGCCTGAAGAATTTTTATAGGTTGATTGTAAATGTTTGGAAATGGAGAGAGATGATTTTACCACATTATATTGAGTATATCTAATGCCACTGATTTATAAGTGTGATTGTTACTGTAAGGGATAGTCTAGGGTCATAAATGTGACAAACGTTCCATGCCAATAAAGGTGTTGCTGGTGGGGTGGTGTATAGGAATCCTGTATGTTATGCATGATTGTTTTGGAAACTCAAACTTCTCTAAATAAAAACAACAATAACAATAACAATCAAGCCAAATTGGAAAAAACTCACATTGTCACCATCTCTGCCTATTAGAATTTGACTCACCTTTCCTGGCCAATATAAAGTAAAGCTTATTCTGAAATGTTTTTTCACAGTTACCTGAGATGGAATCAATCAATCTCTTAACTTACAATGATACATAGCATTTTATATTTTATGGCATACCTCATGTTGTATATTATGAGTATATTTTTTATACTCATACAAAATATGTATTACTTAAAATACTATATAGTCTTTGAGGGTAGAGATTTACTTGACATATATCCATATTCTTTATAGTCACTAGACTGAAGACTATGGCAATAAGACCATTGCACAGTAGAAACTAAATGACCATGTAAGATAGAATGATTAATGCTTATATGATTCAATTTCCAAACACTATATTCATTTTATTTAGTTGTGCTGCATATAGGGAACAATACACATGGCTTGGGCTTGTTGCCTGAGTATATGAGAAATTGAATCCTGTATCTATCAGATAGTAAAACCCAATAACTCCCTTATTTCTAAATCCTTAATGTAGGTAAATTTTGCATTATGCCATTTATTATAAATTATTATAAATTATTTTATATCAGATAATCTTAGCTAATATAACAAATAACCATTATGTATAATAAATTCTATAGGATTGAAGTCTATTTCTCAATTGCATAAAGTTCAGATGATTGTTCTTGATTCACAGGCAGCTTTCCACCAAGTAGTGCTATAGAGACCCAGTCTCCTTTCATTTCTGGTTCTACCATCTTCAACATGTGACTCATAGTCACCATACTTATTTGCATCAATGTGGTGGAAAGATAAACTATTGTGAATAGTGAACAACTGGTTCTTTATCGACTTGGCTTAAAAATGAAACACAACATGTCTCATCATCTCTATAAACTAGTCTTAGTCACACTTACATACAAGGGAGACAGAGAAATGAATCCCCTGTTGGGCTTCCAGTTCCCAGCAACAATTCTATGTTCTAGAAGGGGAACATGAATTTTGTAGCTAATTAGGCTCCTGTGTCCACAATGCACATCCTTTTTCCCCACAGTTAAGACATACCACACTTCTCAAAGGAGCTGGTCTAAAGCTTTATCCAGTCACTGCAATAAGCAAAAAGTTCAGGATTCCTGAAAGTAGCTCTTTGTAGAGATCTATACATTATAAAGCACTTTATAGATCTCTACTTACTTCTCCTTACTCCATATATAACAGAGAAGCATGAACAGGATAACCACAATTCATGCTTCCATCTAGAAAAGGGAATAATGAGAAGCACAGGGAAGTCACAGACACATAGCACTGATAAAAATCTGCTTACCTGGCCTGGTGAAGGCCCCTGCTCTGGTAGTAGGGGGCAATCTTTGCTAATAGTCTGATTCTACTATCCGAAATAATGCTCTTGTCCATTATTCTTTGCAGTCCCTGACTCTACCCTCTGATATCTTACTTGCTCATTTTCCATCAATGACCAACCTGAGGTGAATTTGGGGAACAAGCTTACCTTGGTGGTGAATTACTTTCAAAGGCCTCTCATTTATGGTTCTAGTTTATTATGGTTCTAGTTTGGGGGTTTAGGAATTTTTTTAAGATAACAGGCTTTTTCATCAGGGCAGTTTCTCTGATAATGTAAAACTTTCAAAATTTAGAAGGTTCCTGAGTTATTTCCTTTTAATCATTTACATCTACCAGAAACACCACTCAGAGTCCTTTCTTAGTCACAATTCTGCAGCCTGCCTTATTTTTTCTCATTTGATCCCCTCACAATCTTTAAAATTAATGTTGGATAGCTTGTGACCATATGAAACAACAAGTTTAGGTGGAAAGGTGACAATTTAACATGATCCTGGCAAAAACCTGAGTCATGTTGTTTAATTGAGAAAATGCACATGACTTTTGTTACTGAAAGGCTTTTTTAGGCTTATTTCTTAACTTGTTACCATGGAACCCATAATTACAATAAAATTGTTGTTGTTTTAAGCCATTAATTTAGGATTGGCTTGTTAAACAGCATTAAGAAGTAGAACTGAATTGGTACTTTGCAGTTGTGTTCTGCAATAACAGGAACCTGAAACATATGAATTAGCTTTGGGGCTAGTAGAAGGCAGAAGTTAGAAGAGCTTTGAGGAAACAATTAGGAGAAATATGAGAGGAGGCTGTTGGTGAGAACAAAAATTAAAATGAGGAAAATGTTATTGGAAGCTAGAGGAAAGGTGACACTTTTTATTTAGTAATGAAAAGTTTAGAAAAATTGAGGCTTGAAATAATTTGGAAAATAGGAACTACACCTAATAAACAAATAGACTTTGCTGAGGATATTCATAGGTTAATGTTGATAGAATCAAATGATTTCATAATAGAGATAAAAAGAGATGAGCTAAAGAAGGAATTGTTCAATTTTCAAGCAGAAACTAGAGGGAATATATATGATCTAGGACTTTCTGGATTTGAAAATACAACTTTCTGGGGAGCAGATGTAGCTCAAGTGGTTGAGCGCACCTGCTTCCCATGTACCAGGTCCCAGATTTGATCCCCAGTGCCTCCTAAAAAACAAACAAACTTATGAAAAAAACAACTTTCATTAGAGAACAGATGTAGCTCAGAGGTTGAGCTCCTACTTCCCATGTATGAAGTCCTTGGTTCAATTCCCCAGTACCACCTAAAACATAATATCACATATATATATATATATATATATATGTATATATATATATGTGTGTGTGTGTGTGTGTGTGTGTAACACTTATCTGTAGTCCCTCCCAACAAGGAAACTCAGGAAAAAAACAAAATCCTGGTGCTGCCAATAAACAAGATTTCAAGGTAAAGATAAATTCAAGTATGTAATTCTCAAGCCCTTCTAAGTCCCAGGTAGTATAAGATGGTCTTTCATAAGCCATTTGTACTACATGAAAGGTCTTCTAAGGATCTTAAGATTCTCTGTTTGAAACAATAGAGTCTGTAAGAATCTTACTGGAATTATCTGAAATCAACCATATAGGGGCCAAAGCTTGAGAAAACTCTCTTTTGAAGAGATTTGAGGTGTGGTTTTTGTCCAATGAAGTGTAATATAAAATGATGTAGAAGTAACCTGAAACATTTTTGAAGGGATTAAGCAAGCCTGGGCTGAAAGAGACACACTGTACAAAAGAAAGAGGCCACTGCCATTCTGAATGTCTATTGGCATGAAACAGGCTTTAAAAAAATTACTCAGCTGTGAATTACTCAATTGTAAAACAAGCCATTGTTTATGGGGGTGTGGGAGAAAAGATAGCTCAGAGAGAGGAACCAAGAAAGCAGAGAACAGAAATAAAACAGCAAGAATTATTTCCAACAAGCCATACCTGGCCTTAATCCAAGAAACTAGCAATTTAGGCCTGGCTGGATTTCAGAATTACTGTGGACCAGAGACTGCTATGTGCCTCCCATTTTCCTATACCTTTTGGAACATGATCTACTGTGGTTATCCTATTTTTATAAAGTATTCTATTTGGTTGTTTGGAATGAAGACAGCTTGTCTCTTTAGTTCATAGGTCTTCATATCAAGAGAAATGCTACCCAAAAACAAAATCTAAGGAGATACAACCATACTTGAGACTGGTTTAGATGACAAAAGCCAGGATCTTGAGCTGAACCTGATGTTCTTTATAATGGTATGGAACTTTAATGGGATCTCATAAGGGGAACAGTATGAAAAACTTCCATATTTTGTATGTGGAAGTGAAATTTTCATTTAAACAGTTTATGGCCAGAGGAAGGGTTGTGGGATGTTACAACATGGCTCAAAATTCTTTGAGCTTCCTCTCACTGAGAGATGAAAGTTATGTCACCTCCCATTGACTATGGTTGGCCTTGTGATTGCTTTAGCCAGGGTAGTGCAGCAAAGGTGGTGCTAGATAACTTATGAGGCAAAGCCATAAAATGTCATACATCTTCCACTTGGTTCTCTTAGAATGCTTGCTTATGACATACTCTTACTTCCTTAGAATGCTTGTTCTTAGTATGTTATAACTTTTGATGCACCCTTTCAGAACTCAAATGCTATGCTAAGAGAAGCCCAAGCCACATCGAACAACCACGTGTATGTGCTCCTCTTGACAGTTCCAATTGGACCCAGGACTGGAATTGTCAAAGAGATAAAGTGGCAGAGTCCAGAAAACCATCATTAAAACTCAACTTTTGATTTGAGTGAGGTGTGAGGTTATTGAAGACTTATGATCAAGGCAGTGATATGGTCAAAATTATATTTCAACAGGATTATTCTTGTTATTGTGTTGAATGTATATTGAAAGGGTAGAACAAGGATGGTTGATAGCAGACTACTATAATTCAGATAAATAAGACAATGGGTTGCATCAAGAATTTATAGTGGAGTTGGTGAAAAGTGATTAAAACCAGGGGTATATTTTAAAGATAGAGCCAAAAGAATTTACTGATGGATGTGAGAGAAAGAGTAGAGTCAAGATGACTAAACAGTTTCAGGATTAAGTACTGGAAAAATAGAAGTTAGGAAGCAATGACAGAGAAACACTTTTGGGGAGAAGGAATGTCAAGAGATCAGTTTGGGACAGAGTAAGTTAGAGATTTTGATTATTTATCCAAATAAAATGTTGAGAAAGATGTTGGGTAAGAGAATCTAGATTTCAGGGAAGAGGTACAAATTGGAGATAAAGATGTGGATAGATAGAGGTTGAGGTCTCAAAGAACGTGACCAAAGACTGGACCCTGGGGCTTTCCAATTTTTAAAAATCAGGATGATGGATAATAACTTGTAAAGAGACTGAAATGGAGTGTCTAGAGAGGAAGTTGTCTTGGAAGCCAAGCGAAAGAAAACATTTTTAGGGAGAAGGATTGGTTAAATATTTTAAATGCTGCTCATATGTAATTTAAAATGAAAATTTAAGAATTGACAGTGGGCTTTAGCAACATGGAGGTATCTCTGATCTTGATAATAATAGTTTTCATGTAGTCATGGATGGAAATGTGATTAGAGTTGACTTCAAGGAAAATAGGAGGAAATGAATGGAGTAAGTGCACATAGACTATGCTTTAGAAAAGATTTTATCTAATGGGAAGTAGTTCATGAAGAGAAATCAAGGAAGAAGTGGAATCAAGGAAATATTTCTTTTCTTCTTTTTTTTTTTTTTTTGGTCAAGAAATCAAAGCAAGTACATAAATTTTGGAGAAAGATCCAGGAGAAAGAGTAAAATTGACAATGCAGGACAACTGCTGAAGCAAAATTAATGAGAAGGCAAGAGCAGAGGGTGATTTGTTATTTAGCAATAGAAAATCAAAGCAGGGCAGCAAAGTGGAGTCAGATCAAAGAATTGTCTTCAACTGAATCTAGACAAATGACAAGAAAAACTAAAAGTCGGTTAAATTTCCTATCAGCATCAAGAAAATTTATGGAGTACGTTTTTGAAAGAAATTTCAGAATAGGAAAACAAGGAAAGAAAATGAACTGTTTGACCTATTAAACCTTAGCTCCTAACCTGACAGATACCGCCAGGAGTAAAAATGATGAGTTTGAAAAATTGTACATTTTTTTTTTTACTGATAAGACTCTTTATTTGAAGACTAGGAAGAGGGCATTATTGTTTTCCTATTCTGATAGCTTGGGCAGGTGAAGACAAGAAAGAATAGATGCTACTGAGAAAAGGTTGAAATAGGCAAAGTGAAAAATTACATTTAATAGTCTCTGATGGAAATATAGTCTCCAAAGTCACCCACAAAAATATGTGAGAGGTGATTTGAACAAATCATGAGGTTATTCTTTCCATGTGCATGAGATATATTGCCACTCTTGTTGATTTTAAAAGGGGGAGAATGAGCAGAACCAAACACTTGCAACAAAGGCTGTGTTCTCTCTAGTTAAATATCACTGTTTTGACCCAAAACACCTTCATACCTCAGAAAAGTGGATAGAAAAACATAATAAGTCCTTAATTAATAGTTCAAATGGGAAGACAATAAGTTGCCTATGATAGTGGGCAGAAAATTGAGGAGAATTAATTCATTTTATATAAGATCAAATCGATGTTATGGACAGAGCTGCACATCTTAAGCTTGAATTTAAAATGGGAAAACTGAAAGGTAAGCCACTCTATAAGCATCATACAGCAAAAATTAAAGAAAGCAACATACCCTACAAAGGAAATACAAAGAACATAGTCTGAAAGTAAATATAATTTAAAGAGCAAATTAATATATTTTTCAGTGTTTCACCCTCTAAGAACAAGATTTATGAAAACATAAAATCAAACGCCAGATGATTTTTTAAAAACTGAGATGTAAAGGAAAAATGTGGAGATAAGTAAACTGATTGAAGGCAAATATAAATTAATAAAATTAGCAAAGAGAACTCATAAATAATATAGAAACAAAAAAATCGCTGCTATGAAGAAAGGCTTTGCCTATTATTAGTCAAAACAAGATGGAAACACAGACTGGTGCAATTAAGGAAATTATTATAAATAAGGAGGATAGCCAAATGTAATGTAATTATAAAGAAGAACACAACAAATGGAATAGGGAGATTATTCTAGACATAATAACAATATTTGCTGCAGATCATGTCCCAAGAAAAAACTAACATTCAAGAACTAACAAGTAAACATGAAATGATTCTTATTAATAATTAGCATAAAAACAATTCTTTTTACATCCAGAAAAAGCATCTACA
>PVKH010015499.1:0-16080 GCA_004027955.1 Chaetophractus vellerosus | reverse complement strand
TTTTTTTAAAATATATATATATATATATTATATATATATAGGATACATCGATTACACAAATGTTACACAGAAATTTTAGAGGTACACATATGCCACCCTCCCACACCTCTCACAACCCCCCACATACACATCCTTCATCAGTGTGGCACATCACCTGAAATAGATACACACATTTTGGGGCTTTGCCATCAAGCATGGACCACAGTTCAGACTGTAGACCACCCTCTCTCCCATACAGTTCTGCATGATACATGATGATATAAAATGGCCTATATCCTCCATTGCAACATCACCCAAGACAATTCCCAAGTCCCAGAAAAGCCCCTGTATTACAACTGCCCTTCCCTCTCCCTGTCCCCAAAGAGTCCAGTGACCCTGGCTCCACATGGTTTTGTAATTTCTTCCATTGCATGTAACACAAGTCTATAACAAGACACCAACAAGTCCATTCTAGTCCATAGTTCTTCCCCCAATCCCGAGGAGTCTGGGATGGTGATGTCCCCTCCACCACCAATATATTCTTGATTTTAACTCTATGGGTTGGCTTATTCCAATTCTTTCCTATCAGTGAGATCATAGACTATTTGTCCTTTTGTGTCTGGCTTGTTTCACTGAACATGATGTCTTCAAGGTTCATCCATGTTGCTGCACATAAAAGAACTTCATTCCTTTTTACAGCTGAATAATATTCCATTGTATGCATATACCACCTTTTAAAATCCATTCCTTCATTTGTGTATACTTGGGTTGCTTCCATCTTCTGGCAACTGTGAAAAATGCTGCCATGAATATCAGTATGCCAATATCTGTTTGCATCCCTGCTTTCAATTCTTTGGGAGTATATACCTAGAAGTGGGGTGGCCAGGTCAAATGGTAATTCTAACCTGAACTCTTTGAGCAACCACCAAACTATCTTCCAGAGTGGCTGCACCATTTTACTTTCCCTCCAGCAAAGAATAAGTGTTCCTATATTTCTCCACATCCCCTCCAACACTTGTAATTTTCCATTTTTCAAAATAGTGGCCATTCTAATGGGTGTAAAATTTTGATTTGGTTTCCCCTGATGGCAAATGATGTTGAACAATCTTTTCATATGCTTTTTGGCCATTTGTATTTCTTCTCTGGGGAAATATTTATTCAAGTCTTTTGCCTATTTTTAAATTTGACTGTTTATCCCTTTGTTGTTGAGTTGCAGGATTTCTTTATATATTCTGGACAATAAGCCCTTATCAGATAGGTGGTTTCCAAATATTTTCTCTCATTGTGTAGGTTTTCATTTTACTTTCATGATGAAGTCTTTTGAGTAACAAAACATTTTGAATTGATGAGGTTCCATTTGTTTTTTTTTTTCTTTTGTTGCTTATGCTTTGTGTGTAAAGTCTAAGAAACCAATGCCTAGTGCAAGGTCCTGAATATGCTTCCCTATGTGTTCATATAGGAATTTTATATTCCTGGCTCTATTATTTAGGTCTCTGATTAATTTTTTATTGATTTTTGCATATGGTGTGAAGTAGAAGTCCTCGTTCATTCTTTGGCAAACGGAGATCCAGTTTTCCCAGCACCATTTGTTGAAGAGACTTTCTCAGTTGAGTGGTCTTTGCCCCCTTGTCAAACATCAGTTGGCCATAAATGTGAAGGCTGATTTCTGAGCTGTCAATTAGATTCCATTGGTCTATATGTGTCCTCGTGCCAGCACTATACTCTTTGGGTTACTGTGGCTTTCTAATAAGTTTTAAGATTGGAAAGTGCGATTCTTCCAGATTCATTCTCCTTTTTCAAGATTTAGCTTTGGCTATCAGCAGCACTTAATTCTTTTATATAAATTTGATGATTGTCTTTTCCATTTCTGCAAATAAGTTTGTGGGAATTTTATTGGAATGCCACTGAGTCTGTAAATCGCTTTGGGCAGAAATGACATCTTAATGATATTTAGTTTTCCAGCCCATGAACACAGAATGCCCTTCCTTTTACTTAGGTCTTCTTTGGTTTCTTTTAGCAATGTTTTGTAGTTTTCTATGTACAAGTCCTTTATATTCGTGGTTAGATTTATTCTATATATTTAATTTTTTAGTTGCTATTCCATCTGCTATTGTAGATGGAATTTTTATCTTGATTTCTTCTTCCTATCATTCATTGTTTGTGTAAAGAAACACTACTGGTTTTGGGATGTTGATCCTATACCCTGAAACTTTCCTGAATTCATTTATTAGCTCTAGGAGTTTTCTTGTGGATTTTTCAGGGTTTTCTATACATAGGAACTTGTCATCTACAAATAGTGAAAGTTTTACTTCTTTCTTTCCAATCTGGATGCCTTTTCTCGCAGAATTGCTTTCACTAGAACTTTCAGTATAATGTTGAATAACAGCGGTGACAGTGGGCATCCTTATCTTGTCCTGATCTTAGAGGGAAAGCTTTCAGTCTTTCACCATTAAGCAGAATGTCAGCTGTGGGCTTTTCATATATGCCTTTTATAATGTTGAGGAAGTTCCCTCTCTTCCTAGTTTTCTAAGATTTTTTTTTAATCAAGAAGGCATGCTGGATTTTGTCAAATATCTTTTCTGTGTTAATTGAATGATCAAGCGGTTTTCCCTCAAGATATTTCCTAATTCCCCTTGATTTCCTCTTTAACTCATTGATTAAGGGTATGTTGTTTAATTTCCACATATCTGTGTATTTTCCATTTCTTGAATTTTCCATTTCTTCCTCTGTTCTTGATTTCTAGCTTCATCCCATTGTGGTTGGAGAAGATACACTGTATTATTTCAATTAAAAAAAATTATTGAAACTTCTTTCATGAACTAAGATATGGTATATCCTGGAGAATTATCCATGGGCACTTGAGAAGAACGTGCATTCTGTTGTTGTTGGGTGATGTGTTCTATATGTTCGTTAGCTCTGGTTAGTTTAGAAAATAGTTCAAGTCTTATATTTCCTTACTGATCTTCTGTATAGATGTTCTATCCATCAATGAAAGTAGTTTATTAAATTATTCTACTATTAATATAGAATCATCAATTTCTCCCTGCAAATCTGTCTGTATTTGCTTCATATATATGAGGGGTCTGATGTTAGGTGCATATATATTTACAACTGTGATATCTTCTTGTTGAATTGACCCCTTTATCAATATGTAATGACCGTCTTTGTCCCTCATAACTCCATTTGACGTAAAGTCTATTTAATCTGATATTAGTATAGTCACCCCAGCTCTCTTTTGGCTACTACTTCCATCCTTTTACTTTCAACCGCCTTATTTTAAGGTGACTCTCCTGTAGATAGCATATAGCTGAGTCATGTTTTTTTAATCCATTCTGTCTCTGCCTTTTGACTGAAGAGTTTAATCCATTTACATTTAAAGTCACCTCTGATAACGCTGAACTCTCTTCTGCTATTTTGCTTTTTAGACATTGTCACTCTCATACCTTTTTCTGCCCCTCAATTCTCCCCAGTAATACCTGCTTTTATATTTACTTGATGTTTTGTATTGTACCAAATTGAGTCTCTTCTCATTTTTATCTGGATATATATTTCATATATTTTCCTTGTGGTTACCATGAAGTTATAATTTTACATCCTAAACATATAACAATCATATCTGATTTGATACCATCTTGACTTCAATAGCCTATATATGCGCTGCTTCTATACCTCTCCATCCCCCAACCTTTTTGGTATTTCTTCCTGTTTAATAGTCGTTTGGGTGGAGGGTCTGTTTCCTGTGGCTTCCTACTTGGCCATCTTCCCACCTTTTAATTCTTAATCTATATACATTACTAATATCTCCTCTATTTCCCAAAGCTGCCTTTTCAAGGGATGTCTATTTACTGAAACTCTGTAAGTCTGCCTAGATTTGATTTTAAAATTGCATGAAATAGTCCAAGTTCTGAGGAGCAGTGTATGATTCTGTATGTGGATAGGACATAATTTTTTTCTTCTGTCCAATTTCCTCCCAAATTATATTCAATACCTTACACAAGACCTATGTGGTCTTGTTGTTCAAAGAAGCACAGTGAAGTAGTGACTTTAGAGACTGGACAATTGGTGATCCTCTGGTTCCTTCCACAGGTCTTAACTATTAGTGCTGAACCTGTCTTCACAAAACTCTACCTGGTATTATTTTTCATAAATGCATTTCTTTCTTCATGGCTAAATTGGATCTCTCTTGATAACTTTTTGGATCTTAACATATCCTGGTGTTCTCTTATTGAATTTTTTCTTTCTTGGCTTAGATTTTCATTTTTTAGTGAGATTTGGCATCATCTGTAAATCTGAAGATTCCAGATGCCTATAAAGATAACATTGAAATGCTAACCAAGGTAAAATTCAACACCAGCTGGTATTCCCCAGACTTCCAGAAAATTGTTTGTTTATGCCTACACTATGTTTCCTGCCTTTTATATTATTCCTTGGCCATGCCAAAATAGTCCCAACACTGCCATGTGTAATCCTTTTTTTTTTTGAGAGAAAGGTATTAATGATTTTTGGAAATTCTAAATAAACTGTATCAACTTCTTCTTTTTCCAAATTCCAAAAAAGGAAGTTAAAATATTAGTGAGGTTCAGTACTTCTTCACAGAATCTTGGTTATGTACTGGCACGCTGACCCTGCATTTAGTTATAGATACTGTCAAATTCCCAAGTAGGGATGAGAGTGCTCATCCCCAGGTCCTGGGAGTCTTTCCCAAACAGCTCTGTAAAGCTAGAAACCCAATATTCTTCAGGCACAGTGATATCTGTCACAGTAAATTACGTATTTTGACCACTGTTAATGATTTACTCTTGGGTCCTGTTTATAATATTAAGTAGAACAATCCATCTTTAGAGATTTATCTACAGCTTATTGGTTACACAGCAATAAAATGATTCACTTGTGTTTGAACGATTCTCTCCTCTACCAAGAACATCATAGAGAGAAGCCATGAGGCTCTGAGTAAAGGATAATGTGAAAATCTGTACAGGCGGTAGTCAGAGAAGAGACTTATTTGTAGAATTTGCTAGACATATTTATGTACTTGGACAGAATTTTGCCACTCCGGGATGGAGTTTTTTGGAGGACAAATGATCCAGCTGAGTTTGGAAATAAATTGATTTATCTGAGTTACTTGCATAAAAAGAAATCAAGGACATTATTGTAATTCACACAATGACTAAATAGATGCCTTGAAGTATCTAATGCTTTAATTTTCCCATTTGAAATTATCTCCAATCCCAATCATATTTATTTAAAATATAAAAGATCAAAGTCAGATAGTTCAGATAGCACCAGAGGGACACAGCACTCTCAACTGCAGGTACCCTGAAAAAGAACAGAGTTCCTGGGCCTCTCCTGCAGGGCTACAAGAGAAGCTCAAGCTAAAATCAATGCATTTGGATATTCCTCCGTTTGTACTGTTCTTTTAAACATTCTGCTGTAAATAAGATCAGTCAGAACATGTTTTTAACCTTTGTCATGTCACACTGAACCATTCACATATCGAAATAAGTTGTTTCTCTACAACTGCAGAGAGAGCCCAATAAATAGCTAACCGTGTCATATTCCAATAATAGTTATTGGAAAAAGAATTATCTAGAACATATACCAGAGTGTCCATGTGGTTGACATCAGGATTCTTTATGATTTCTAACAATTTAATTGTGATATTGCACAATAAGGAAAGAATAACAACCAAGAGAATGTTTCGTCACAAAGATGATTTAAATATGTCTTTGATTATGTGACAGCTCAGCGTCTCTCATTCCCCAGCTTCACTGACCACGTAGTTACAACATGCCAGTTACAAGGGAACTGATGTGTGTCACTCAGCTCCATCAGTGGGGCTGTGTCAAGAAGACAACAAAGGCCAGCTTTATTCAAATGTCCGCATCTCTTGCAGATCTAGTTAGTGCTTCTTGCTTTCTCCAATAATTAATTTTTTCGGAATTGAACTTTAAGAATTGCCAATATTTTTATGATAGTTTTCTGTTTTTATTTGCTGCTCAGGAATTTCCTCTTTGCATTCTTGAATTTTCTTTGGGATATGATAAAGCCAAATATTATAAGTATAATTTCTGACAAAATTTTTAGGATTGTTTTCAAAAGCAATCGATTCCTTGCTGAATCTGTAGTAACTATCGTAGCCAAACCTATGATAGGTGAAAAATAGTTTACAACTAGATGCCAGATTTAGAAAGGAACATCTTAGAATTGTAGAAGCACATTAGAATAGCTTAACTTATTCTTATAGGATCCACCAAAAATGTATACCTCATTAGTTATTCTTATCATCCTCAAATTGACTCCAAATATGATTGGGGTTAAGTCATACGAGGCATTTTTGGAAGTTGTTATCAAAACATTTAGATGCAAAACATCTACTTAGTATACGTTGTATTGGCCCAGTCCTTATTTACCAATATGCTCCTATTTTCCTCTCACTTATACAGCTACCCAAATGACAAGTTTAAGCATACATTGATCATCTCATTATGGCACAGATTAATATTCATAAAACCTATATAGGAACAAGTGACAAGACACAGGACATATTTGAAATCTTGAGAGATACACCATCTTACTACATTTAAATTGTTCTTTTAGGCTCACACATACTACCCAGTTTCCATATATTTGACTGAAAATAAGGCATCACAGAGAACTGTGTACACTGTTGGAGGACTAAAATAGTAATAAAATATGGTTAATTATGCCACATGCAGTAATGTTAAATATTACAATTCATATTTCCATGCAATTGGAATAAGTGAACATATCACTAGTTAGGGTGCCCTTTGTTATCAAACATGCTGAGAAGAAGAATAGGACAGGGAGGAAAAAATGGCAGGAAAGGGCTCTAGAGAATTAAAAATGCTTTCTGAATCCCAAGACCCGTGTCAAGTCTTACCCGCTCAACATAAGGACTATTAGACAACTCTTTGGACCACAAGTCTTGCTCCTGCCAAGTGGCAGTGAGCATATTAACAATATGATATTTCATATTGAAAGTGACCAATTCATCTCTTTCATGCTTATTATTATTCAGAGAGAAAATCACAGCTCTTCTACTTTTGTGTTTCGAGAACTTCTGGAACAAAGTTGCAAAGAGAGTGGCAAAGAGAGTCAATTCCTCAATTATCAACATATCTGCAACAGAGAACCTTCTCAAGCCAATAAAAGATAAAAGACAGAAAGATGTGAAATACAGGAATAGCTGATTATAACTTAACTTCTGACCACTCTCTCCTCCATTTACTGTGTTTCGTGATCCAGAGCAGGCATCTATCTGCCTTTTGGACTCCTGAGGAATCATTCAGTAAGTTCCATCTTCAAACATGTTAAATGATGTGTTTTAATGGGGACATTTTTATTTGATAGCTGCCAACAGGCATTCCCATAGACTTTTATGATCTCAGTGGGTTGCTTCACGAGCACAGTCAAATTCAAGTTTAATGAAAACCTACACCATTTACAAGGAGCCGAAAAGAGAGCTCCGGTTTATTTCCTGCTGGGCTTACAATGGAGACAAAGTAATTGCATAGTCAATCCATTGAAGGAAGGGGAAATCACCCAATAGGTGAATTCTTAATTCACTATGATCTAGAAAAATAGAATTATTTATGTCCAAAATATGAGAATATACAGATAGCCTGATGAATCATGGACTATCACACCAGTAAGCACGTTTCATTTCCAGCTACGTCTATTTGGAGGGGGTGGAGTGGTGGTGGTGGATAATTCAAGATATATCTAAGGTTTGGCCAAGCGCTGGTCGTAAGCTTACATGTTGTGAACACAGTGATAGCTTCTTCCACTCCTTCACAGTGCACAGGGCACAACCCATTTTAAATAAAGCAGATTAGTGAAAAGTTTGGAGTTCATGTACTGACCCGATTGTTCTCTTTGATAGGGCTTAAATACAACCACCGGCGTCCGTAGGCACTGAGCCCTGGAGAGCTCAGTACACGGCACACAGTAATGGCCAGCCACTTATACAAGGTCTTTATGGTTCACCAGAACACCTCCCCCGGCACTTGCATCCCTCGCTGCTCCAAGAGAACGGAGTCAACTAATCCTGCTGACCGAGATTTAAGAGCAAGCACGTAGGAACCAAATTTTCTGTTCCACCAAAGGTCCGTCTTTGGTCCTCTGCTTCTCTCATTCCATACACACTCCACAAGAGATCTCAGCTATGCTTTCATTTCCATTATTGGTGTTGCTAAATCTTCAAACTGATACTTTCACCCCAGACCTCGTCTTTGAATTTCAGACCTATATGTCCAACAGCTTCCTGGACATTTCACTTGGATGCTCTATGAATAGATGAAACTCAACATGTCCACAATGTATTATCTCTTCCCCACTCACCTCCAAGAAGAAAGAGGGGATGTGGGGGACGGAATCACCTACGTTCCCAGGTCATCTGCGAAGGACACGATTGTGCTTTTATTTGCAAGGTTGCAAACATGCCTTCTCCCTTTGCTCACCTTCCTTCTCACTCCCACCACCATAATGCTGACAATGAACTGGTGATGAAGTTCCTTTCTAAGTCATTAAGACACCCATACATACTATTTTTTCTTAAACCCCATGTTCCTGTCTTGGGACAGGTCTTCATAATCTCTTGTCTAAATTGCTACTTCAGCCCCATCTTTGTCTCCATACTCTATAAACTGATATTTATTTTCTAAAATTTTTCCAGAGTAAAAAAAATTTGCAGTGCTATTTCCCTGCCTAAAATTTGTCAATTGCTCCCTACTTTTTCAGGATAAAAGCCTAACTCCTTCAGATGTAATCTGTCTTCTGCTTCCTCTACCCCCACTCTCCAAACAACTCATCTTTGTGCTAAAGTCATCCTGCAGGCGGTGAAGCCCGCTGAGTTCCCCATGCTTTTTCCCAACTTTGAGGTTTTTGTAAGTACTCCTTTTTCCCTGACTAATTCTGAGTTATCCTTTACAACTACATTCAGATGTCACCTTCTCCAAGGAACTTCTTGGATTCCAGGAGTCTGGATTAGGCTCCACACACTCCTGCAGTACTCATGGAAATTATCTCCCTTTATTTATTTGTCCATCTCCTCAGGGAGAGAGACCATGCCTTATTTCTCTGTATCTCCAGCCCTAGAAAAATGCTTAGCACACAGTTGGCACATAACACATATTTAATTAGTTATTAACAAATAGGATTCCACAGGGCCCGAGGTTCAAGTGCATCATATACCCAGCTCAAAGAAACAGAAAGGAATGAATGTGTGTTTTTGTACCTGTGATCTAAATTGTGAATAAAAATACTTTCATTAAATTATAGAGAAACATTTTTATTTTGAAAAGAAATATTTAATATTTTGCGGATATTGCTTTTCAAATGAAAACAACTATTTTCCTGAATATACATATAATAAATTATTTTTTAAAAATTTAAATCATGTATAATTCAGGCTATATCTATTCCTACCATTCAGAGCTAATCACAATTAACCTTCCAGAAAAATTCTTTTAAGGTGTCTCCTTTATAAACACACAATTTAACATAAATGGGATTGTAATATCATTTGTATTTTGTAATCTACTGTTTTCCTACTGAATACTATATGTGGTATATCCATGTAAGACTAAATCTAAACTATCATTTTCAATACTTACGTACACTGCACTTTATATTTGTATACCATAATTTATTTTACCCATATTCTACTGAAATACACTTTAGTTTTTTCTAATTGTTCATTATTACGCACAATATTTTCAGGTGTGTCTTTGTCCATATTTCATTAATTTTTATTTTTAAAATGCATTAGGATATATTTTAGATGAAAGAAAACACAAAAAGGAAAATGCAACAGATATCCATGTACCCACCACAAAGCTCAAGAGATAAGACATGACCTAAGAGTTGGCTTCCCAATGCATACTGACAGCTTTATCTTGTCTAATTGATTACTTAAGATGAAAAAGTACAGTGAAATGATGCTTTTAATACATTTCATTGGTTTATTTGTATTTTAGTCAATAAATATTTTTCTATGCCTCTTGAGTGCTGGGGTCTTTGTACAGTTGCCAGGGTTAGAGATATAAAAGGCATAGTCGCTCTCCTCAAGGAAGAGTCTTGAGTCAAACAATAAGACAAATAAAAGCAGTGTGAAAAGTGATAGGACAGAAATAAGACCGGAATACAGCAGGAGCAAACAGCAGCTGTACCTGTTGGGGGCTGAATTCCGTCCCTCACAAAGGCACACTCAAGTCTCTCCCCTGGGGCCTGTGGGTGCGACTCATTTGTCAACAGGACCCCTGCCAGTGCCACCAGCCAAGGTGCGGCAAACTCAGTGAGCGTGGGGCTTGGCCCAATATGGCAGAGTCCTTGGGACAAAGGAATTCGGACACAGAAAAGAAGCCCCGGTGAGCAGGCAGCTGCTGGAAATGACCAGGACCCAGAAGCAAAAGGAGAAGACTCCATCATGCGCATTGCCCTAAGACAGAAAAGCCATCCGCCGGCAGCCAGCACCAGCAGCAGCGCCCCACAGCTTTCAGGGAGACAGTGTCGCCCTGCTGGCTCCTGGATTTGGACTTCCATCCTGACAGCCGTGAGCCAAGAAAGTCCCATAGTTTAAGCTGACCCGCTGCATTACATTCGTTTTAGCAGCCAGTAAACTAAGACAGCACCTAACTGGATGGCCACAATAGGTCTGGCAGAGAAAATGAGAACGTTTTATTTACCTGCACATGATTTAAAGGGCAAAAAACAATTTCTGCAAAAAATCTTTAAAAATCCAAATAATTTATCTATGTTGTCAAAGCTACACCCTCTAGGTAGCACAACTTGTGTTCTCACTCCGAGATGGCAAATATTCCCTCTAAAGGTTGCAATTATTATTCACCCACCTAACAAAGATTTAATGGATGGCTCCTCTGTTAGACTGGTAGTGCTCAGGTTTCTAAGTGAGCATACGGAAGCTTCGTCTAGTTTACAGTACAGTCTGGAGCACAGACATTGAGCAAACACGGTCACGAATGAGTTTATAATTACAAAATGGAATGACGTACTCTGAAGGGAAGGAATGTGGTTTTATGAGAGTGTATAAGAAAGGCACCTGGCCTGGACCTAGTATGAATCAGTCTAAATTTGGGAAAGGGAAAATGGAGGAAAGGAGAGCATTCCAGAAGCTCCATGAAAGGGGAAGCAGTGTAAACTGCAGGAACTGAAAAGAGGCATCTGAGCTGAGAACCAGCAGAGCAGGAGGGAGAGCGCCACCGTGAGAGGAGTCTGGGAGGAAGGCTGGACTGACCCATTTTGCTGCCGAGGGATCTTGGTTAAGGATTTGGGTGGTAGTGCTACAATGAAAGAAAGATTTTAATGAACCAGATGTGCCACTTGCAAATACCCCCGTGATGGCCCTGTGGAGAAAGAAGGTGAGGTGCAGAGCAGCTGTGGGGACCAGTTAGGAGCTGATGCAATTGTTCAGATGTGAGATGATCTTTTGGACTGGAGTAAAATAAGAGTAGAATGTAGAGAGCCAATGGACTTGGTGGCTGCTTAGAAAGGACTTGATGGAATGGACATGAAAAAAGGAGCTATGGAAAGGGAGGTCAAGGTGACTCGTGTTTCAGGCACATACACTCTCTACTGAAGCAGACGACAGGGAAGGAACTGAGAAGAAGGCAAGAATTTCACTTTGGACAAACTGAGCGTGGGCTTCCTTTGGAAGGTCAAGTGGAAATACTGCACAAGAAGTTGAATGTACTGGAGTTCAGAGAAAAATATGGACTAGACGTATACATTTGGAAGAGTACAAAAAGCTTATAGTTAAAGCCAAGGGCAGGGGTGGCATGGTCTAGGGAAAGAAAATAGAGATTTCATTACCTTCTATCACTCAAACTATCTTGTGAAGAGTC
The DNA here is from genome assembly GCA_004027955.1 of Chaetophractus vellerosus. Taxonomy (NCBI): domain Eukaryota; kingdom Metazoa; phylum Chordata; class Mammalia; order Cingulata; family Chlamyphoridae; genus Chaetophractus; species Chaetophractus vellerosus. The sequence goes on along the minus strand of PVKH010015499.1, from coordinate 4,219 downwards.
TAGCCTGCCATGTTTTCTTCTTCTATTCACCCTTCTTCTTCCATACTTTTCACTGGGTTCTCTTAGTTATATAATCTGTGTTGGGAGGAAACTTGAAGATCATCAGATTCAACCTCCAAATTTCAGAGACAAAGAAACTGCAGTGGTTTTCCCAACATCACACAGGTACTTAGAGGTAAAACTGAGACAAAAGCTCATTTTGTTTCCTTTGACAAGAATGCTAAAGGGTTTCCGTCTAGGAAGGGCATGTTGGGAGAAGGAAGTAACGATTCCCAGTATCCAGAATCCTACAGATTCTGAAACATGTTCATTTGTCATGGGACAATACACCTGGGAGGCAATGCATGGTGACAGAGGTAGATGGGAATGGGACTCTGAATTGGACCGATCTGGGTGTGAATACCAGGAAGCTGTGCAAAATGGAACCAAAGCCTTGAACTCTCTGACCCTCCATTTCCTTCTCTATGAAATGGAGATAATGATAACTACTTGAAGTGTTTTAAGTAGAAGGTTTCTCCAAATTGCAACTAATATTTCCCTCCAAAGTTAAAAAAAATTATAGATGTCATCAAAATAAGAAATCCTTCTTATAATGCTATCATTAAAAAAATCTCAAGGTCTGATTCAAACATTTTTGAAACATTAGAATGTTGAAGAAGCAATTCTCTCTCTCATGAGGACTTAAAGCCTATTCGTGATTACCTGTCATTATACACTTAAGTGCCATAAAGCACCCACTATTATAAACCAAAGAACTACAGCCAAATAATATTTGATATTATGATGAAATATATTTTCTAGAAATAAAGCACCCAAAACACTATTTTAACATCTTGTTAAGCAACTGAAAACCTACATTGTCAGTTTTAATTCATCCAAATATGCACTTAACTAAGGTAAATGGTATAGTTGTAAAATACTTTCAAAGAAAGACCAAATATCTTGAAAAATATAAATTTAATCATTTCCTCCTTTAGTCACAATATTTGTGCTCCATTGGATTTATATCTTCACTCAGCTACGTTCAGAATTTAAAAACACAAAGGGTTTTCAGCTGATATGAGTGTCACAGTTTGCTTTACCAAAGATTTTCATATGGGAGAAAAAATAAACACAGTAAGGTACACGATATGAATTCTAGAGAAACAGCTATCATGTAGGAATAAGACTTAATGATATACTCGGAGAAAATCCTCAGCAAAATCTGCAAATATTATATTTTTAGCTTTATAAAGTTACTTTTTTTCCAATTTGAAGATACAATTGTATAAAAACTGTGTAAGCAGTTTTATGAAGCTAGCATTCAGTAATATTTGAACTTCTTCATTTTATACTGTGACATGGCTTCAGTTCACAGCCACGATGTAGCCCCATTTGAATGGTGAGGATTCTGGGCAAAATAACTCCTTAAATTACGGCACACATTTCTCAGATACCTCCTTGACATTTATTCCTTATCTATCTCCAAATGTAACTTGAGGCAATTCACACTACTAATCTTTGTATTCATTCTCTCATTCTCTCCCTCCCTCTCCCTCCCACTCCTTTTCTCTCTCTCTCTTTCACACACACACACACAAATCCAAATTAAAATAACAAAATGAAAACACACAAAAACCAGGTTAGTATTGGCCTACTCTAAAGGCTTCTAAACCATTATACCAGAATCTAGTAAAAGTGTTTCTTCTGGGAGTTAAAGGCATGCACTTCGGATTGCTGATAATCAAATTAATAGAGTGATAGTACTTAAACAGTTCTGCTCCCACAATCAGTTTATTTTACTGGTACTAAGAGAACTCACCTCAGCCCATCATATCAGTTGAACATTTAATGCTGACTTATGTGTATTATTTCTATTTTCCCACTAAAATTAAAGCATTGGCCCTCAGAACCCAGTATAGTAACCAGGACACAGAGGGTATCTGATCAATGTTGGTTGAGTTGAGTGAAATTCTAAAGGACAATATAGTTAGAAAGCCCATAAGACTAGCAGATGCTAATCATAATCTTTATGAGTCTGAAAATACAGAATCCCTGTGCCAGCCCAGTCCTAAAGAATTAAGTATCTGCGGTTAGGGTTTCTAAGAACTTCCTCAAGAAATCTGTTGCATCCAGTCTCCAGATCAGCAGTTGATCCAAGTCAAAATGTGTATTCTCCTTGTACAAAAATTTTTATGCATATATTTTTTGCAGCCATAAGAACTTTATAATATGTGTGCCATGTATGTATCACTCCTGGAGATAATGTGAAAAATACTGGTGTGGGGAGAGTTTGAAATAGACAGCATACATAGAAAACATGACAAAACAACAGTAGATGTTTCTATGGTGGGGCCTTGGAGGAGAGAGGAGACCCAAAGCTGCAGGACTAAACAAAGGCCCCAGGGACCCAGTTCTCGCTGCCTCGTTTCTGCTTCTCTTTATTCCCGGGTTTCATTTCTCTCCACCTGCTGACAAGCTTGCTTTGCTTCTCTCTGTCCGCGGCGATTACACAGCCCCTAAGTTTATACCACCGGAGTGCAGCCACACTTAACTGGGGCACTGTGAGTCTCAGTCGAGTCCCAGGGGCGAGATCGCTGAGGGGCCCAACTTCCACCAGTGTCCACCAGCCCTGCGGGCGTCAGGCCAACCCACCGGAGCTGCCTGGGCTCCCTCTGCAGTTGACAGGGAAGTTCTCAGGGACAAGAGTGTGCTTTTGTGGGAAGGATTTATGCATTTAAGGAACTGGCCTGGAGGATTTACCCAAGGGTTTCTCCCTCTGGTTCCTGGGAGCATGGAAAGCAGGAGGCTGAAATCAACAACTCCAATACCCAAATATTAGGGAATTGTTGGGCTGGAGGAAGAGCATTTAGCAGGAAAAGAAATCCCCTGTTGTTAGGTACAGTATCTGGATTCATTGACGGATTCTGATCGTGTAACTCAGGTGCTGTGGGGGAAGGAGTCGCATCAGCCCCCTCGCCTGGCCTCCGTTTTCGGGTGCTGCCTGGTGGAGCTCAGTAGTGCTGCCATCCACCAATCCAGTGGGTTGGGAGGCTCTTGGCGTGGGAGTAAAGGAACCCGCTCTCCCTCCCCAGGTGAAACTAATAAAGGATGAGCCTGTTGGATGAACCAGGGTAGCCTTAGTTGAGGCCAGTCTGCAGAAAAGATAACCAGAGCCCTGGAAAGGGCTGCAGGGTGAGAATAAAAGGCGTCTGCACAAGCGAGCCGGCCCCCAGGCCCAGCGCGAGTAGACGGCGAGTGCTGGCCCGCAGCCAGCCCAGCCGGGCGCCTGCTGCTGAGGCTTCACCCCAGGGGAGTGCTCCCTAAGCTTGCGTGCTGAGACCAGGGGCCCAGACGCTGCGCGGCTGCTACGTTTTCCTGTGATGCTACACTGTCCGTCCCCGGGCCACACTGAGTAGCAACAATTCAGGGAACAGATAAGGTAACCTGCAAGAGCTGTACTGACACTACGACCCTGTTCTCTTCAGGGAACTGTCCACAGCCAGGAGCGTCCTGGCCCCACGATCGCACTGCCCTCCTCTCGCTCTCGCGGTCCTTCCATCACAGGTGAATTCTAGTTCTACTGAGCGCAGACAGGTGACCAAATCCCGTTTCCACTAATAGCTCTCAGTGCAATGTGAGGCAGGTTGAGGGAGAGGGGGGAGAGGCAGAAAGAGTAAGGAGAACAAGCAGCAAGAAGCAAGGAGGGCCACAAAAGGACTTCGGAATTAACATTCCCCAGGCAAATCCTTAGAAAGCCTGGAAGCCCTGCTAGTAAAGTGGAAGAGGCTTGAAGCCACTGTAATTTGGGGATATTAATACAAAGAGGCTGGTAAACACTAGACTTAGCAGTTACACCCACAGCAAAGCATCTAACAGAAAGTGAAGAGGCGGTGGCTCCTGAAGAGCTTCTAGGGAACACAGAGTGATAATCGGAAACTAATTACATCGATACAAAAATATTATTGATGGTCTCCTTATTTAATGGCTACCGCTGTTGTCTTATGTTAATGAACATTAAAACAATTACTGGGGATTTCTGGTTCATTCTCAATCTATGTGTTCAATCCTACTTTTCAATTAAGATCTTCATATTCTCAATCAAGAATTCTTCCACTAGACTGCAGTTGATGTACTGCCGTCTAAAGAACTCAGTCAAAATTTTTAAACTTCACTAGGGCAGATGCATTCAACTTGCAGCCCAGCTCAATCCGATGGGCAAACCTGTTTTGTTCAGCTT
>PVKH010015498.1:0-16075 GCA_004027955.1 Chaetophractus vellerosus | reverse complement strand
ATAAATAATAAATAAATCTTTAAAAAAAAAAAAAATTACCAGTCTTGTCCTTATCCCCAGTCTTCCCTATCTTGAAAATGGGGCCTTCATTTAGTTGCTTAGCCAGAAGCCTGGGATTCATGCTTGATACTCCTTCTGTCTTCTTCATAGGTTTAGGTATACAGATACACATAAAATTTCTTTCTACCTTTTATAATAAGATTAAATATGTAGGGGGGTGAGTATAAGTCAGAGAGTTCTTGAATAAAATGAACTATGATTATATGCATAGAGAACTGTTTAAAACTAGTGGCACACACAGATGGAGCGATTAAAAAGAGATCCAAAGGGTTCTGAAAACACACAGATCAAGAAAGGATCTTGAGTGGGGATAGACTCAGAGACAAGCCCCACAGTCTCCTGGTACTCAATGTTTAACAAGGATACCAAAAATTATGTAGAACTGCAAAAGAGATGGATCAGGGCACAAAATGGAAGACCAGAAGATGGGAAAAGATGGAAGGGTGGGAGGAGAGTTTGTCTTTATGTTGAACAGGAGCCAGATTTACCTAGATGGGGGTGTAGAGTCTTTTCCAAACTGGATTGCTGGCTGACTAAGAAAGGCAGGCCTTCATGAATCTTGCTAAATTACATTCCTATTTATTCATATAATAACGAAAGCAAAGAATATGTGCAAAGAATGGGAAATATTTGCATTGGGTTGGTTTGCATCTGATAAATTGCTGATTTGTGACTGGATGCCATTGACGGCAGGATAGAAAACAAATGGCTCAAGTAGTAATACAGCAGAACGATCAAATGAATGAATGAATGACTTACTATATAACCTTAATATGAAGCAATGAAATTTGGAATATTGCAGTGAAACTTTGGTGTCTCTATTTTTTTATGTTTATCAGAGATGTGGGTTTATGTTCATAAGTGAGCTGGTTTATTGTAAAAGTTTATTTGAGCAAGAGACTTCTAGTTATTGTTGAGTGATTTTCCTTTAAAGAATAGTTAGATTAAAAATGAGGACAGGGTAGGGTTAAACTTTTTTCACCCTGTACTGAATCCAAGAGGGTTGAATGCTATGTCACCTATCTTGATTTTTTTAATGGCATGTTTCAATATATTTCACATCGCTGTGTTCCTTTAACAAGTATCTTGAAAGAGCTCAAAAAAGTTGACAAGCATCCTCTAATAGTCTATCATAAACACATTTACTGATGTGTCAGTTGATACATTTTACCTCTCTAAATTGATGAGTTGCACAGAGTAATATAAGCTACCAAAATATACTGTGGAAAGGGAAACAGATAACTGAGGTGATTTTTTTACTTACTATTCAGGAATCTATCACATCTTAAAAAGAATTCTGTCTTTATATTTCAGACTATTAATTTAATATTAATACATATTTTTTGCCAAGGAACTGTTATGGCTGAAGATTGACAGGTTTTTTTTTAAAGAATGAATTTTTAGCAAATTAATTATTGAATATGTAAATAAATACTTTGAACATCCATGAAGTAGATAATGCTCATTTACATTACCAAAGTGTTCTTGATTCCCAATGGAATTCACTAAAATTTTAAAGATTATTAAACTCTTCTACTATGTTGAAATTAAAAATTAAATGTAAATTAAATGGATGCATAAGATTCTTAGAATGTCACTAATTCTTCAAAAATTCCAGTCCTAATAACAGTACATGCCATCATATATTTTGTTTTTAATCTTAGTGATCTATTTGCATGTGAGAAAAAGTACAGTCTTTTTCCAGAACTTATTTATTTTATCAAGGTTTTAGGGATAATAATTTAAAGAAAACTAATGGATTAAAAATAATGTTTATTTGTTTCTATATTATTTCTTTCTATATGAAGCAAAGAGAATGTCTGGAACCATTTAAACTTAGGCTTCATTCATTGGAGATTAAAGTTTCATATTCTCAAACAACTTGGACTCAAAGGCAGGAGTACATACCCTAAGTGTAAGCAATTAAAGCACTACTGAGGAAAATACTTTCCTGTGACCAGAGAGGGGGCATTTATTCTTGGGCCTTAGAAGTTATCATTAACAGTCATCAGGGGATGCAGAGTTTTTCACACTCCAGGCACAAAATTGAAAGTGTCTAACTGTTTCACTCTCTCCTCACATCCTGATCTCTGTGTGTTTTTGTTAAAGGAAGCATTAAACAACCTGTCACCACATACACATTGGATTAGGGACTCTTATCATGTGGAGGTGCTCTGGCCAGTACAGAAAGATGTTACTGGAAATTTAGAGGCCAGAGGATAAGTGTAACTTAGCACTTATTGGCTAGAGGATTCAAAAGTATTTCTCTTCCTTAGTGTTTTATACTGAAAACCTGTTGTTTTTAATTTTCTGAGCACTGAAAACCCACTGTGCTTAAACAGCAGCTCTTAATCAGAATACAATAATTAGATAGTTAAAGCCTGCATGATACTTAGAAATTCAAAGGGGCTGTATTGAACAGAAACAGGTTCACAAGGTTTTTTTCCTTTACTTCTTTATCTTTTTTCTGATTCGTGGTATGATTTCTTTTAAAGTGTTATCATATCGATACATTCTACAACTTATCAGTATCATTTAGTGGGTAACAGTATAAGGGTATTCCAGCCACATGATTGTATACACACACAAAATTACTGTGACATAGTAACAGTATAAGAAAAGAATGAAAACCAACATGAGGTTGATGCAAAATCTTTAAAATAACAGCATATTTAACAAGAGAGAGAAAATCTGCTTAGTTGGCTTCCCTTTTAATTTTAAGGTAATTTCAGTGGTCCACACACCGAATGTTTTTTCAAAAATGATTTTAACAAATGTCTAGTTCCCTCTATCAAAGGATGCATATCAAGAGTCTAGTGAGACAGCATTAATAAGCACCAATGCTTTCAGGCAAGGTTTTAGGAGAAAAAGTCTCTAGATGATAGTCAATTAGTACTACGTATATCAAAATTCTATAACACTCTGCCCTCCCCTAAATAACAACACCTCTTTCTTTTATTAATCTTCTAGAAAAAGTAGCCTAAATTTACATTCTTGCTTCTCCTATTCCATTTATTCTTCCTCAAAATATTGCAGTATTGTTTTCTGTGCTTATTGTTCTTCTGAAGCTGCTGGTTGATCTTTTGTAGCAAAGAATGAGGCCGCACACATGCTCCCCTGCCAAGCTTTCTCAGCCTTTGTTTTTTTTGTTACATTTTCTCTTGTCCTTCTATTGCTCATCTCTTTACTTCTTGATTCTTTTTGTGGTGCCACTTCCTTAGCCCACTCCTTGAATGCTGATCCCCATCCTCAAAACTCCCTTCTCAACACACTCAATCCAACCAATGAGTATGGCTTCCACTGTCACCTATACAATGAATGCCCACAGCCATTTGTTCAAAATCTCTTGTGAACTCAAGGCCCATATTTCAAATGACTTATTCTATGTCACAGTGTCTCACTGGTAGGAATGGCATTCAATAGGAAGGTATCAATACTGTGGATTGATGGATTAGTGCTGGTGCCAAGCCAGTTGTTAAATATTTGAAAATTATCTATGCCCAAAAGTAACTCAAATGCAAATATGGACCCATCATCTCTCTGCAATTAATCTTGTGTTTTCTAGCTTAAGAATTGCATCATAAATTGTCTACTTACATAAGCCAACCTAGTCATTCAAATTCCACATTTTTCTATCGTCTTATTTACAATTATTCACAGGTTCTTAACTTCAGCACTTCAATGGCTTTTGTAGTCAGCTTACCTACCCAACATTAAGTCTTCCTTCTGCTTACCTCATGCCAAATTCCATGTTTCCACACTAATAAATTTCTTATATTCCCAAATACACTTCCCTTCTCCCACACTGTTTGTTTGTTTGTTTGTTTTCTTTCTTACCTAAGCCTATGTGTGTGATACTTTCTTTGCCTGGAAAGATAGCCTGCGTATTATTTACTTGGCAGGCTTTTGCACCTGCCTTAAATTTCCACCTAAATACAAACTCCCTCACTCTCCCAGGGAGGCCAGAGAGCATCTCTTTCTATTTTTCTGTATTGCCTCTGCATATTGTTGATATTTCTATTAAATACCTAGTTGTATGAGGAATATTTGTGTATCTCTCGAATAGAATATTAGCTTCTTGGGTCTTGAGAACTTGTATTTAATTAATGTATACTCATAAAATTAAATTCTATATGAAAACCTACTGTTGACTTGGGAAAATATATACATATTTATGAAATAAGAAGTCAATCCAAATTTAAGGGACTAAATGTGAATTTATGTAAATTTTGTAATTTTTTCATCCATTCTTTACTTTACACATTCATTTAAAAGATGATCATGGAGTACCTACTATGTGGCAAAAACTTTCCTTGGCTTGGGGTATAGAAACATAAACAAAACAGACAAATTTTCTACTCTTCTGGAACTCCAGCTAGTGGAGTAGAGCTGAAGCTAAAATAATGTTTGCATGCTTACAGAGATAGAATTTCCTTATTTCAGCAAAGGCATATATGTCACATCAGATATGCAGGTGGTTTTTTTGTGTATATTTGCTTTTAAAACTATTATCTTACATATACCAGAGTCATCGATATTTATAATATAGTATGTCAATTTGTACCCAATTTATATTCCTTATGGGCTTTGAAATAATAGCATTTTATAGCTCCAAAAGTATACAAATAGTAAATTAAAATATGTAAAATACAGAGGTAAAAATAGTAAGAGAAATAGATTCAGACATGTAATAAGCTATTGATACACTTAACAAATAACTTTAAATTTTTAAAGAAATTCACTGAAATAACATAAAATGGAGCCAAATAATCAGTAGCATTTAAGTCAGCATGCAACTCATATCCTAAAATATAGCTTAATAATGAAGACAATAAACTAATTATCTAAACGGAAATTTAAAGAGTAGGCTGGCATATGTACCAAAACACTGTAGAAAACCTCACATTTTAATAACATCATTTGAAGCAGAAACTGGGGATGGTATTCCAGTTACAGTTCTTGAATCATATTCTTGGCGTGTTCTTGAGCCAACCCACTCATACATCCAGTGTAAATCACTAGGCTAGTTGTGAGCAAAGGCCTACATGCCTAATATTACCAAGAAATGTAACATATATGCCATAAAATCCAAAAAGAGCCTAATATTGGAGCAATCCTGAATAATGAGAACAGTAGTCTTTTAATATACTTTGGTATAGCAAATTAAAAAAAATATATATATATATAGGTAGAATTTCACAAAATTTATTTGTGAAACCATGTAGAAAGCCCCAATAGCCAAGAAACTATTCTCAAGTTTTCCTTTTTTGCTTTCCCCTAAAATTACATAATTCATATTTTTAGCAACATCAACAAATTGTCTGGTGTGTCCCATGAAGATCTGGAAATTCACCTTAAAGATAGGCCCTAATTCTGGCAAGAGTTTTCCAGATACATGATTTATAGATTTTCTTGCTTTTGTACACCTTCCTAAAATAGTTCAGCTTTACATGTATCCACTTCTTGCCTGTAGCCATTTAGGAAAGAAATTTATGGTTTTAGAATGTGTTGTATAAACATTTGTCTGACCAATTAATTAAGCTATTACCAAAAGAAGAAAGATTCAATTAAATAGATGATCTTACCATAAACCCAACAAAGCCAGAAGTAGATTAATCTGTTCTAAGTAAGAAGCCCTTAATTTTTCAAGTGCATAAATACAAACTTTACTTTTGACAAAAGTACATTGTTAGCAATCACCTAATGAAATATATATATCCTGATAATAAATATGTCATCTTCAACAGTGATTGAAACTGTATTACAGTAATATATCATATCCATTTTTCAAATTGTTGAATTTTTTGTGTGAGTGAAAAACATTGAAATGGTTCAGATTTAAATGTATTGAGTGTACAAGATATCTTTAGGTTGAAAGCAGAATTATTGCAGAGAATAATTAGTTGTGAAAATATAAATCACACCAAAACACAAAACATGTTAAAAAGAAAAAAGAAACAATGGATAAATCTGGTATAACTTAATTAGGGGACTCAGAGCAATCATTTTCATGTGCCTATTGTTTAGAAAGATGAGATTAAAAAATACTTCAACAATGCCCTAATATCTAACTATGTATGCCTCATTTACTCTATCTAATCTTGCCAAATCTTGCCTGCCGTCTGTTTTTGTAAATTAGCTCTAATTTGAACAGGGCATGCTCATTTATTTACATGCTATCTATGGCTGCTTTCATAGCAGAGTTGCGTAGTAGCAAGAGAGAGCCTAAGCTCTAAAAAGCCAAAAAAATTTACTTTCTGACCCTGTACAGAAAATGTTGCCAGACCCCTGATATAATCAATTGATCTGTTTATTTACCAAGCAAGCAAGTAACTTTTAATATAGTACTTTCCAAGATGATAGGACTCATATTTGCCTATGAATGTCATCCTATAGCATGCATATGCAACATTCTGTCTTTCATGTCTACAAAACATCTTATTGAATGATAACATACATAAGGAGGAATACCCAACTAAAAAGGGTAAAATTCTATGAAATAAGGTGAACATATCCATGTGAACACTACCTAGACTGAGAAGTAGAAAATTACTAGCCAGAATTCCCAACCCCAAAACACACTCATATTATCACACCACCCCCTTCATTGAACAATATTTTGTATATTCATCGGTGCTACCGAATTAAATAACATTTTGTTCATTTTCAAGATAAACCATCACATTGCTATTTTTCAAAATATTTATTCTAGTGTTAATGGATATTTTAGATTGTTTCAATTTGGGGGCTATTATGAAAAATGCTACTATAAATATACTTGTACATATTGTTTGATGCACATGTATATGCATTTCTCTTTGGGATTTAACAACAAAAAAGAATTCTTTCTATCTATGTCTGGTTATATACACCTGTAGGTTAAAAGTACTGCAAACATTTTATTTTTCCTTTCAGTGGCTTACATTTTTACATTCTTCATGGTGTCTTTTAATGATCAGTAGTTCTTAATTTTCATGTATTGATCAAACTCACTTAACCATTAGTGTTTTTGTTATTGCTGTTGTTCCAGATCTACCCCATATTTGAAAATACAGCTTTTTATATTGACATTTAGATGTACAACCCACCAGGGATTGATTTTGTTAGTATAGGCCCAGATATGTATCAATGTTTATTTTTTTCTTTATGGAAATCAAATTGGCTCAGTAACATGAATGGAAAAATGGCCTATTTTCCACTGTTCTGCAGTATCACTTTTGTCATCAATCAGACCCAAATATATGTGGGTCTGTTTCTAGACTCTCAATTCTGTTCTATTGGCCAATTTTTCTTTGTACCAACACATCACTGTCTTAAGACATACTATAAAAACATAGTATCTAATACCCAGTAGACTAAGTCCTCCTACTTTTTCCCCTTCTCAGCATTGATTTGGCTGTCAATGTCTATATGTGTTTGTGCTAATGGGGATCTCTTTCCATTTTACTGGCCCGTGTTTCTATTCTTGCACAAATTCCACACTGTTAGAAATACTGATACTTTAGAGTAAGTCTAGATATTGAGTAGGATATACCCTTTTTATTTGATGTGTCTATTGAGAGCAATATATATCATTTTCTCCTTTTTTCTCTTAATTGTAGTGAATTAAATTGATTGGCTTTAAATACTTGAATGCATTTATGGGAATATTCTCACTTGGTCCTGATGTATACCTTTTTATATAAAACAGGAATTTAGCTTTCTATACTTTTAAAGAAATAATATATAAATGTTAATGAGAGAGGTTGGCCTTCTTGTAAAACTTTGGTAACAAGGTTATGCAGTCCTTATATTCGTTCAAAAATTTATGTAATATTGGTATTATATTTATCTTCCATATGTAACTGAGTTCACTAGTACAGCCAATTTAGCCTGGAGTGTTCTTTGAGGGAAGGAATTAAATATGAATTCAATTTATTTACATAATCTATACATTCTCATGTATTCTTTGCAAAAGTGTGTTTTTCTAGGAATTTTTCCATTTAATTTAAATGTCCAAAGTTACTGATAGAGCATATCATACTTTCCTTTTATTATATTTTTATGTTTGAACACTAATGATGTCTCTTTATCTTTTGTGATAGTAGTTATTGTGCCTTTTCTCATTTTATTTGTTTTTTAGATCAATCTTTGCAGGGGCTGATGAATTTCAAAGAACACATTTTCTGCTTAATCTTTTCCATTTGTTTTCTGCTCCATTAACTTCTGCTCTTATCTTTATGATTTCTTTTTTTCAACTTTATTTAGGAATAATTACTCTTCTGTTTCTAACTTATTTTTTTTACCCATTATATGTTCTTAACATTCTAAATTTCCCTCTAAGCATAAATTTAGCTGCATTCAACAAGTTGTGTTTTTCAAGCCGTCTGTTTAAGATATTTTCTACTTTCCTTTGTGAATTTTCTCTTTGGTCTAAGACTTATTTAGAATTGTATTACTCAATTTACAAACATACAGATATTTTCTAGTTATTGTTTATATTATTAAAATTTCAGCTCAAATCAGGCTTGGTCAGAGAATATTTTCTGTTTGCTTTCTATTCTTTGAAATATATTGACTCAGACTGCATAATGCAGTATATTGTCAATTTTAGTAAAGTTTCCGTGACAATAGAAAGTCTGTTGTTGGATTCAGTTTTCTATGTTTGTAAATATAGTCAGGTTTTACACAAACACAGAGACACACACATAAACATACATTTAGCCAACTATAAAGTGAATTTATAATAGGTTCAAAGAAACAGTTAAGTTATGTCTTGGATGCATGTATTTCTTTTTCCTAAAAAATGTTTACAGAGATTCCTTGCATCCTTCTTCTATCTTTTTTTTTTTTTAATTTACCATATCATGATATAATAGAGCTAAGACTAAGTGGGCACATACAGCCAATATAGAGGCTTTGATAGAGAAAGTTTTTATTTTTTTTTATTTTTTTTAAAGATCAGTGATATTCCTCATATTAAGACCATGGGAGAAAAATTCTTTGAACATTTATAGAACCCACTTGATATAGTTGGATTCTGAATTTAGAAACAAGCTAGCTGCTTTCTGGGTTAATTACTTTTTACAATTAAACTGTTAAAAATATCTTGAAGAGGATATAGCTTCCAGGAAGCGAGTCATTAAATGATAAAAATAAATAAAGCACAACTACTTCTGCTGTACTCATTCTCTAAATTTTAATGTTTGGAAAAATAGCTCACAAAGTTTGCTATGTTAAAATAGCAATAATAATTATTCACTAATACTTTGCTAATGAACTCATTTCTTATATTTGGCAAAGCAAATGAAACCCATTAAAATATCAAACATATTTTTTTGGCTTTTAGTTATAACTACAGAAAGAGTAACTTAAAATCATATATGTGAACTCTATTTTTTCCTGTCTATAGAAGCAATAAAAGCTCACTATAGAAAATTAGAAAAAATAAACAAATTTATGCAACATTTAATCAACTAAAGTAATCAACTTGAAACTTGTCACTTGCTTTTCAACATGTTTATTCTACGTAATTTTCTTTTTATTCCTTTTTTTTTTTTTCCTTTTTCTTAGGTACCGGGGGCAGGGTATTGAACCCAGGACCTCCTATGCGGGAAGCAGGTGCTTAACCACTGAGCCACATCAGCTTCCCCATAATTTTCAGTGAAGCAATATTAATGTTAATTGAGTATGGAATTTGAATCTTTAATTGGAGCTTGTCCTGATAATAGTTTCTCTTAAAGACTTGAGTTTCTCTTCATCCACGTTAGCCACTTGGAATGCAATTCCTTAAGGAGGTTTTCTGCATGAATAGGAGTGGATCAGATGATTGGTCTTTGACTATCAACTCCATGCTAGATACTTGCCATGATCTCCCATGTGCATAAATGAACAGAAGAATAGAGGGTAGTGGGGAAAGGGTCAAATATCATGGTGGGAAATTAATTATTTATAGACATATTGTAATTGAGCCTTTTCCTTCCAATTCATTATGATTTCCATTATTCAATAGCATCTCTAGTCATTGCCTCAGATAGTGGGCTGCCTCACTACATGGAACACTGTTATCTATGTACTAATTTTGCAGGTTTTAACCTTTGGGTAAGTGTGGGGATTTTTCTTTCGTACTTAAAATTCTGCATTGGTTTTTCTTGTTTTCAAAGCTATTATCATTTCTGAAATAAATTACCCATTTTAAATGAATACAAGGATGGCATATCATCGTTTCTCAAAACACCTATTACGGAGATTTGGCAGCTATGCTGAAGGAAGATGAAAGGTGAGTTTGCCTCCAGTATAACAATGCAGACCATCAGGCTTTCTTTGCTGAAAATGCAATTCTAATATTTCATCTAGCAGGATTGTTATTTTATTCAAGGGACACACTTTTTAACAGCAGTCGTATCTTCCCCCTTAGGCTCATTAGAGTGGAGGCAATGCTGTTCTGATTGTGCTCGATTGAATCTAACAGGAATTGACTGAACATAGGAAAGCAGTCTTACAACATTATTGTTTAGCATTTGCTGATACAGTTTGCCTAGCACACCATGCGGTGTGAAATTTTTCCATCGAGGCATTTTAGTGCTTTCTTTAAAATCAGCACACTGGGTGTTTTAAAGGCCAAATAAGTAGAATAGATTCTTTTTGCATCTATATATACATATTCATATGTATATATCTTGAGGAATACCGATGTTTGAATTAACTTTAATTGTTCTCCCAAACCTGCACTGATTGTTTATGTTTGTCATTTGTACTCACATAATAGAAATCATTAACTACATTCCACTAATTATAATCTAGAAGAAAAGTTTAGTGTTTCATGAATTCTATCTATTTTGTTTAGCTGTTCAGGATAGATGCCAGGAAAGGTCAAATAATTATGCTGAACACTATAAAGTTGTGAGTAACCTACTGTGACATTATTTACATGGCTACTAAATGATTACAACAAGTTTTAAGCTTCCGTAGGTGTTCGGAAAGACTGAAAGGTATGCATGGAATAGGCCAAACTTGAAAATAAACAATAAACATGACAGCACATAGTAAGGTTTTGTTTAAATTCCATTATACTGGAAATGACTTATCTGAGTGATTATTATTGACCATTAAAAAGATTATGGTTTAGAAATAACTATTTTACATCTTATGCTTAACAAAACTGTTTTTAATTGGCAGTAATACACCTGCCCATAGAACTTTAAAATGTGTGTATTTTCTTTGTGGATTGCTTTTCATATAGTCACATTGAAAATAATTTAATTGAGTTAGTGATAAAAATGTAAAGAAATCACTATAAAATCCAAATAAACCTATACACTCAGGAGGATATGGTAACAGCCCATAAACTCTCTAGTCACACAAACAGAAATATAAGATATATGCAAATATTTATATATTTGGTATCATATTATTATTCATCTAATGAAATTACCCCCACATGTCTAGGGATATTTTATATTCATTTACATTAGAAAATATTCATTAAGTTCCATATGCAAATTTAGTTTTTAAAGAGAATTAAGCAGCTATGGTAGATATTTCTGTTAAGGAAATATCACAAAATAAATACCACAATATTTAGATAGTTCCCATAGGTGATGTGAAATTGTTCTCAGCTCCTCTGTTCCCATCATAATTTTGAAAAATGCAAAATTAATTATATTCCCTGATTTAGAACTTTGAATGGAAGACCATTGCTGAAAGAATTGTCTAAATAGCTCCATTTGGAATTCAAGATACCCCTCTTACAATTTAAGCTCTGATATAATTATATGTATCTCTGACAGCTCCACCACAGGAATTTTCGGCTATACAGTACTTATTTCAGACTCCTCAGTGCCTTCAGACCTCAAACTGGCTTTGAATCCTTCTGAATCTTTGTTCATACTCGCTTCCCCACCTGCCAAGGCTTCTCATGTTACTCATTACTTAATCCACTGATTACTTAAAATGTTCCTAATATTTGCAGTCTTGATTTCTTTAACATTTGATTCCAATAATAGTGTGCCACTGATTTGTGCATTCAGTTAAGTACTACTTTCTCCTGTTATGTGAATTCATGTTATTTCCATGCTTTATTTTTCCAGTGAAAAAATAATCTCTCAATTGACAGAAATATGTCTTGTCCATCTTTGATTTCTTCATAAAACTTGGGCTTTGGCTTACTGGAATTAGAAAGATAAAATCTGAGTTTAAGTTTATAGCACCAACTGTGTTCCTAGAAATACAGCAAATATTTTCTACAACCCTTAAAGAGTATGTTTCTAAGGCAGCAAGCTTGTCTTGCACAGGACACCCACAAGCTATGGGGCTCGGCCCAGACAACTCCTCTGTGACCACAGTCCAGCACTTCTCTCCCGGCTAGGATAGAATCAACCCTCTGCTCATGGGGCTTTTTATTGGCAAAGTAACTGTTTGCACTTACTGTGCCATAGTCAGATTTTCTACAATTATGGACAGCTGAACAAAGAGCAGCTAAAAGCTTTGAATTAATATTGAAAATACCATGCAATTGAGTTGTTTTCTGGCTAATTCTAAACCAAATATTATTCTGGTTGATCTTTCCTTTCTGCCTTTTTAAAGTGCATACTCTTAAGAACCATGCAAATATAAAATGTTTTTCCTTTGTGTTCTCTTGCAGAATGAAATTTCTCCCATGATTCCTCTGAAAAGCTGTTCCATCATAGAACATTAGATCCTTTGGCTGAATGAATGGCTTTTAAAACGTATTTTTACATTTGTGATTGTGATTAAGTATCAGTGATATGGTTAATACTCCACATTTATTATAGTGGGTCTAATTAAATTATATTTCAGGAGCTGTAAAACAAAGCTCAATACCAAAAGAATTTATATTAGATTATTAAATTCTAAAACCACTGATTGCTTTTGATCCATAACATTATCCAATTTTTCTCTTTATCATTCAAAGCAATTAAACTCCTTCCAGGAATATCTCCTTAAGATGAAATATCTACTTTAGGAAAAGAATACTAAGAAAACTCTATTAATTAGGTTAAGCTGGCACACATTTACATTACTTGGCAAAAATATATAAATAAACTATTTTAAAATATATTCATTATTCTGGAATATTTATAAAACATGTCTGCAGTTTTACTTTTATAAATTATTAAGAGGATAAAGAAAACCAACAGATTAATTTTGAAAAACAAATTGTTGGTTTTACAAAGTGTTTGTATAGAGATACTTTTCTTCCTTCTAAGGGCAACCCTTATAAGAGTTTTGGATCATCTTGTAACTGTCCTCAAAATACTTGGCACAGCAAAAATAGCTCCAGAAAATATCACAGGTGGAATTGATAGAGGAAGTCTGCTTTTTCAGAGAAATAAGCCATAGGACCAAAGAGCCAAGTACAAATGTACAAAGTGATTTGGGTGATGAAATCATCCTCAGAGAACATGAATTCTCCTATTTTCACTCCTGAATCTCAAGAATCAGCCCGTTTGTTTACTAAGATGTTGGATTTCTGTGTTGGACCCACATTGCAAGTCTATATCTCACTTTCTATGCTGTGGTGGTCAGAACTTTTACTTTCAGAGATTGATGGCTATTTCTCTATAAATGATTTGGGGAACAAGTGCCTACCACTCAGTTTAGTCACAGAATTAAGTTTGAGAAAGCTCAACATAGAAGTGATCATTTTCTAGCTATATTTCCACACTAAAGTCTAGAACCCATTTTGCATCAAGCAATGTTGCTGGGGATTCCAGATTTTTCTGGTTCGTCGCACATTTTTTTGAGGGGGCGAGAGTGAAGATGAGGCCTTATAACCACTTGTCACCATATGCTGTTCGCTCACTTGCATTTCATTTCAGAAACACCTAAATTACTTCTGCTCTGTGGTCCTTCCCTAAATTGCATATATATATATAATTTTGTAGAGGAAAGGAGTAAAGCATGGACTTTGAAGTCAGAAAGATTTCCTTTTGACACTCATCTCTCATCTCCACCACTTATTATCTGGGGTTATTTACTCATTTATTTGAGAAACTACTACTATGTGTCAGGCAAGATAATTCATGTTAGGATACAAGATTGACAAAACAGTTTTAGTGTCCTTCTTTGGTAATTTCAAATCTTGAGGGGGAGGATGACATATATCAAGAATCAGGATACTGCACATGGCTCTTTGGTCCCTTCTATTTGAACCTATATTTGGTGCTGGAGTTGGTAGGTATATGTTCAAGATACTTGAATCTTTGGGCTGTCCACGTGCCAGCTGGGCCCTGAGCCTCAATGGAGTTGCAACACCTACTCTCCAGGTCATTGGACTCACCCAGGACAGCTAACAAGGAAGTGAGGATGGACAACCACCATAGCAAGGAACCTACAACTGCAAGCCAGAGAGTCCTATCCATTGGCCATGTGGGACTGAAGCCCCCTCTCATTTAGAGGTGGAATAAGCATCACCATCCCAGAATCCTCAGGATTGGGGAATGAACTATGGATTACAGTGGACTAACTGGTATTCTACTATAGATTTATTGTGATTCTAGCAATGGAAGAACTTATATCATTGATGTAGAGGCAGTGGCCACGGAGGCCACGGGAGAGGGAAAACAGGTTATACGTGTAATACAGGGGCATTTTTGGGACTTGGGAATTGTCCTGAATGACATTGCAATGACAGATACAGGCCATTATATATCTTGCCATAACCTACAGAATTGTGTGGGAAAGAGTGTAAACTACAATTAAACTAAATCCATGCTTAGTGGCAATGCTCCAAAATGTGTTCTTCTATTGCAATGAATGTACCACGTTAATGAAAGATGTTGTTAATATGGGTAAATTTGGGTGGTGTGGGGAGCAGGGCATTTGGGAATCCCCTATATTTTTTGTGTAACATTTATGTATCTAAATATATATATCTTTTAAAAATTAAAAAAAAAATTTCACCAAAACCTATAACAGTGTGCAGGGCAAAATGTAAAGCATAATGTAAACTATTGGCCATTGTTAGTAGCAATGCTTCAATATTGTACATCAATTGTGACAAATGGGAGCCGGCCATATAGCCCAGTGGATAGGGTGTCGGTATACCACATGGGAGGCCCTGGGTTCGGTTCCTGGGGACCTCTCCTAGTGGGCAGACTGCCTTGAGAAGGGCAAGCTGCCATTGGCGGGCCAGAGCCACCGTGGGCAGGGCAAAAGCTGCCACGGACAGGGCAAAGCCGCCACAGGCAGGGCAGGTTGCCCGCGAGTGGAGCGCAGCCAGCCACCCGCAAACTGAAAGCCGGCCGTGAATGGAAGCAGAAGTCGCCCACAAGCGGGGAAAGCCGTGCCTGCGCAGTGACCAGTCGCCGCAGCGGGGGGCAGGGGAGATTTGTAATAAAAAAAATAAATCTTTAAAAAAAAATTGTGACAAATGTGCCATCCACATGTAAAATGTTATTAGTAGGAGAGAGTGGAAAAGAAGGAAGGCATTTGGTATATGGGAATCCCCTATATTTTCTATGTGACTTTTCTGTATCCTAAAGCTTCTCTGAAGATGAAATGAAAAAAATAACACACTGGGGGACTATATGGAAGATATTGTCACTGTACATACAAGACAACAGATCTTACAGTGATGAAAGACACAGTGTCTAAAAAATTTTATCTTATATCAAATTTTTAAAATTTTTAAAATTTTGGTATTTTATTTGTTATTTCTTAAACTACCATTATTATTTCAATTTCTTACTAATTAAAAAAAATTCAGCATACATAATGGGGATGGGGTTATTAAATATGAGATATAAGGGGATACATGACTGAAGAAATGATATTTGAGATGAAATCTGACACATAAATAAGAATCAGTGCAGCCAGCAGAACTAAGTAAGGATGTGCTAGGCAAAGGGAATAGCATATGCAAAAATTCCTTGGAGCAGGAGCTGAGGGTGAGTCAAATTGAATGAGAGCATGGGAGACTGGAGGAAAATAGTCCTATGTGTGTTTACGGGGATGCTGGAAGGAGAGATTAGATTGGAGAATTAGATAAGGCTATGTAACATTATGATTATCG
>PVKH010015497.1:0-16090 GCA_004027955.1 Chaetophractus vellerosus | reverse complement strand
TGATCTATGCTTGATGGCAAAGCCCCAAAATGTGTGTATCTATCAGAGGCATTATGCCATACTGAGGGGTGTGTATGTGGGGGTTGTGGGAGGGCTGGGGAGGTGGCATACAGGTTCTCCTGGAATCTCTGTGTAACATTTATGTAATCAATGTATCCTAAAAATATATATAGATATATAAAAAATAAATTTAAAAAATTTAAATAAGGGAAAAAAACTGTGAATTAGTGAAGCATTTGGAAAAACACCTTGACCAGAAGGGGGAAATATTAAATACAAATGAGTTTTTCTGGCTAAGAGATTTCAAAATGAATCAGGAGTTCATTCCAGAGGTTACATTTATGTACATCTCAGCAGGATCTCATTGACTGCCACAGTAAATAGTGACTCAAGCAGGAGTTCTCCTGAGGGATCTAAGGATATCTAGAAATTATAGGATTGTCAGACAATTTCAGTAGTTTTATACCTTGTCAGTGGGCCTTACTTTGGAATATATGCTCCACTTGTAACAGAGTTAGACTCATTTATAATTTTCCTACACATGGCTCTTCTACCCATTTTATTTGATCCTATAGTTAGCACCATGATCATTAAATATATATCTCAGAGCCATCTTTTGTCTGTTCATATGCCCATTTAACAATAAACCTCAGCAGAGTTGTAACACCCACTCTCCAGTTTGTTGGACTCACCCAGGAGAACTATGATAATTGGAATCATGCATC
The DNA here is from genome assembly GCA_004027955.1 of Chaetophractus vellerosus. Lineage (NCBI taxonomy): Eukaryota > Metazoa > Chordata > Mammalia > Cingulata > Chlamyphoridae > Chaetophractus > Chaetophractus vellerosus. The sequence continues at coordinate 15,365 of PVKH010015497.1, read as the reverse complement.
CCAAACACAAAGAGTATCAACAGCTGCAAGCAAGACAATTCCACCCATCTGCTCCTTTGATCTAAGTTCCCTGTCAGTCAGAATCAGAGTAGACATCACCATCCACAAATCCTCAAGATCGAGGAATGAACAAACTTAAAGAGGGAAAGTAACTATGGACTAAAGAAGACATTATTATTCTAGCAATGGAAGAGCTTGTAATATTGATATAAATGCATTGGCCACCAGAGGTTCTGAGGGGAGGGAGAGGGAAGAATAGGTATAATATGTGGCATTTGGGGGACAATGGAATTGTCCTGTATGGCTTTGCATTCATGGATATAGGCCATTATACTTTTTGCCATAACATTTAACACTGTATGGTACAAAGTATAAACTATAATGTAAACTCAAGATCATGATTAGTAGTAACCCTTCAATATATATTCTCCAATTTTAACAATTTTACCATACTAATGAAAGGTGTTTTTAATGGGGAAAAGTAAAGGAGGGGGAGGTAGTGGGATATATGGGAATCCCCCTATACATTTTTTTGTAATATTCAAGTAATATAAAGATTCTTGATTAGAATAGAATAGAATAGAATAGAATAGAATAGAATAGAATAGAATAGAATAGAATAGAATAGAATAGAATAGAATAGAATAGAATAGAATAGAATAGAATAGAATAGAAATAGAAATAGAAATAGAATAATATAAAAATTAAAAATTAAACCTGAAGTCTTTGTCTCAGCTTTATGTTACATGAGTCAATAAATTTTCTTTATTACATTAAAAAAAGACCCTACTTACAATAGGTTTGCATACAATGGAATGGAATAAGTTTAAGAATATGATTTTCTGGGGTACATACAGCTCTAAACCACCAAACATTGCATTTGGTTCTCAGAGGCCAGAGTAACGAAATGAGTCTTTTGTTTGAAAGCATGCTCATTGTGTGTTGGCTAAGCAAATTTTTAATTTTAATAGGTTATGCTTGATGTAGTTTGTGTTATTCCTAACATTTTATTGCTTATCCCTATAAGAGGATTGTGTTCCAGTACGTATATATATATAGATAAAAAGATTAACCATGTAGCAAACTTTGGCTATATAAAATACAAGGGAAGGGAAGAATGTGGATGCAAGAGCTTGGTTATCTTAAAATACTAAAACAAAGACAAAAAAACAGCTAAACTCAACAAGTGGGTGTTTCTTAAAGGTGAGTTGCAACATGAAATCTGAAGCCATGTTAGTGAACTTTGCTTAGTCCAGCACATTACAATCCATTGTCTGCTGCATATGCTGTATAGAGTTTTTTTTTTTACCCCTATATGATTTTATACCATTATATGGTGGTCATTTGGACAATATTGGTTCACAGGGTTATGCAGATCTCCCAAATATTTTTGTGTTGCACATTATAACAAAAAAATCACATTTGTTAATATCACCATCAATCTCATTTAAAAAGTCCTTTAGGTATTGGGAAGGTGTCATGGTATTGGTGGCAAATGCAAACTTCCCCAAATCTAATTTTTGCTTGAAAACTCCAATTTTATTCTTGGCAACAAATACTGTCATTTATTTTATTTGATGTGACTGCTCACTCCGTTCATTTTTGAAAAAATAATTTGCAAATTACACAACCCTGAATAACCATTCATTCTGTCACTCATTCTTTCACTTAAAATGATATTCCATGAAAGAAAAAGCTAATCAAGCACAACTGTAAATGCTTTATATATAATATATGCCATGTTTATATACATATATAATATATATTACATGAGACATTATGTAATATATTGTATATAGTACACACTTGTGTGCAGCACAAGTGTTTTATGTGAATTTCCCATTTTATCCTACTGCATATGAAAAGACATTTAACGGGTTGAGACATGATAAAAATTATAATTTCTGCTATTATATCAAGACATTCATGAGTGAAACAAACTCACATTTTAAAAAAAACTACTAATACAGTTTGATGCAGTTAAAACGACTAGTACAGTTTGATGTAGCCACTTCGATTCTTACAGAGTTACAGCTGAAAGATTTTACTCATTAGTGCTTCTGTACCAACAGATCAAATGGTAATATGTTAGTAGTATTATGTGGCCCCAGGGGTACCAGGAGTCCATGGACCACACTTTGAGGAATGCTGCAGTACAGAGTGCCTCTTTCTAAGTTTATCTTATTTTGTCTTATTTTAAAACCAGTCCAACCTCACTAGCAGCTTTTTTTTACTTAAGTATTTTTCATTATATATATATATATTAGGAAACATTGATTACATAAATGTTACACAGAAATTTTAGGAGTACCCATAAGCCACACCTCCCAAACCTCCCACAACCTCCCACATACATATCTTTCATCAGTGTGGCACAAAACCTGTAATAGATATACACATTTTGGGGTTTTGCCATCAAGCATGGATCACAGTACAGACTGTAGACCACCCTCTCTCCATACAGTTCTGCATGATACATGATGATATAAAATGGTCTATATCCTCCATTGCAACATCACCCAGCACAATTCCAAAGTCCCCAAAAAATCCCCCATATTACAATTGCCCTTCCCTCTCCCTGCCCCAAAGCATCCAGTGGCCCCTGGCTCCACATAAATTTGTAATTTCTTCCAGTGCATGAATCACAAGTCTATAACAGAACACCAACAAGTTCACTCTAGTCCAAGATCTTACCCCAATCCCGAGGAGTATGGGATGGTGATGTCCACTACACCACCAAGTGAGGGGTGGCTTATATCTCATGGATACAATGGAAGAGTAGCCCTGCCTGCAGCTGCAGGCTCTCTCCATTCCCCAGGATAGCCATCAACAATCATCATCTCTCAACTAGGTGTCCTGGGTGAGTCCATTGAGTTGTCGAGTAGGAGTTGCAGGTCCACAGAGCCTCTGGAGCCAGTTGGCACATGGACAGCCTGTAGTCTCCAGTCTCTGGAAATACACCTAAACCTCTGACACCAAACACAGTTTTGAATAGAAGAGACTGATGGACCATGAGCAGTGAAGACTTATTTCAGTCAGTCTCCATCAATCTCAGGAGCAAGGGTTCCAAATTAGGGCCCACTGGTAAGGCAACAAACTCTGGGATTATCTGCCCTGACATAGGACCTGGATATCTCCAAAGCCCTCAGAAGGCCCTCTGTTTGGGGTGATATCCATTATTGGAAGCCTAGGAGGTCCTACTGGGATGTGAATAAGTGTTACCTCTGGGTAGACCTCCAGATTAATCTTGAAGCCTCTTAGCCCTATGAACTCATTTGTCTTTACCATTTCCCCCTTTTATTCAGAGTAATTTTCCAGTCATTCTGCCTGTTGGAATTTGTTAGTAATCCCTCCTTGCCAGGGAGGCTTATTCCCGGGAGTCATGTCCCATGCTGGGAGGAAGGTAATGCATTCATATACTGAGGTTGGCTTTGAGAGAGGCCACATTTGAGAAACAAGGAGGTTCTCAAGAGGCAGCTCTTAGGCACCCCTTAACACTAGACTATTTCAATTTCAACAGCAATGACTCATTAGGCTAGTCATCAATAAAAAGGGCCCATCAATGGATCATCCTCCTTTGCCAGACACTGCCCCTGCACTCAGGGGGATGTTGCTACTCTTCTGGAAAATATGGCAGAGCTCTTCAAGATGGGAATTCAGTGTTCTCCCATTTATTGAGTAATTCTTTGACCGTGATGATGTACCATGAACATTTGAACAATTACGTATGCCTTATATATGTTCAGGTGGACTACCTCCCATGCATCCCCAACCTTGACACTCCCCAACCAATGATCCTTTCCTGTCCCCACTGTGACCCTTCTGTATCCATAGCCACTTCACAGGTGAAGCCATAGCAATAGCCAATTGCAATGAATAGGAAAATGAAATAATACTGATATTAAAATGTAAAATATAGGAGAACTTAAAAAATAAAAAATAATTTTAAAAAAATTTTAAAAATAGAGAAAAGAAAACAAGATATTGTTAAAGGATTGAGTTATTCAAAAAATGTGAAAAAAACAGTATATATAGGTATCAATTTTTTTTCCAATTTTGCCTTGTCGGTGCAATATCTGGTGTCCAGTCTGTTTTGTGGCACCTTCCTCTTCTCCCTCTCAAGCAGCCCACCTTTTCTCATTTAATTTTCAAAGAAGTTTCGGGTCACAGCAGAGTTACACACAGAATACAAGACAATCTCATATACTCAACCTCCTCCTCCATTCCACCCACCATACCAAAACCTTTTTGTAAGTGGATGACAGCACCAACATAACTGACAAACAGTGAAATGCAGTTCCCCAACATTGTCATTGGTCCACATCAAGATCCACCTTTTAGATCATATACTTAGTAATATTGAATTTTAATGGATTAATCTCCCCAATCAAAAGATGAAAACCAGTGGAATGGAGAAATAAATATGCTTAGACCCAAGGATCCTAATAGTTTAAAGTGAAAGGATGGGAAAAGATAGTCAATGTATGCAGTAACAAAAACTAAAAAAAAAAAAAAAACCTGCTTACTAACTAGGAAAAAATATTTGGAAACTACATATCCAGTAAGGGTCTGATTTCTATTCTGTATAAAGATATCATAACAAGAAAAGAACAAGGAATACAATTTAAAAATGAACAAAAGATTTAAATAGATATTTCTCCAAAGAGGAAATGCAGATGGCCAAAAAGCATAAAAAATGTTTAAAATCAGTAGCTATTAGGGAAGTGCAAATCCAAATGACAATGAGATTCACACCACATAGAATTGGTATTAATTAAAATAAAACAGTAAACAATCAGTGCTCTAAAGGATGTGACATTATAGGAACACTCTTGCACTGTTAGTGGGAAAATGGTGCAGCTTCTGTGCATGACAGCTTGGCATTTCCTCAGAAAGTTAAACATAGAACTGCCAAATGATCCAGCAATTCCTTCACTAGGAATATATCCAGAAGAACTGAAAACTGTGATGCAAAAAGACATTTTCACACTGATGTTCATTGAGGTGTTATTTACAATTGGCAAAGTATGGAAACACCCAAGTGTTCATCAACTGATGAATGGATTAAAAAAATGGTATACATACAATGGAATCCTATGCTGTAGTAAGAAGAAATGAAATTGGGACACATATGATAACAACCACACTCTATCACCTCACCACAGATTATGTCCCTGTGGATGATGTCCCACAACTTTCCTTTCAACTTCTCTTTCTTGTAAACCTATCTTTCAGACTCTGGTTCTCAGGGACTGCTCAATTTCCTTTGTTCATACCAGTGATGTAATGTACACCTCATCCTTCAATGCCCAGCTTGTTTAACTCAACATAAGGTGTTCAAGATTCATCCATGTTATCCCTTAAGTTAACACTTTATTACTTCTTACTGCTGAGTAGTATTCCATTGCATGTATGTACCACATTTTGTTTACCCATTCATCTATTTTTGGGCATGTGAGTTGATTCCAACTTTTGGCAACTGTGAACAATGCTGCTAGGAACATTTGTGTACATATATCTGTTTGTATCTTTGCTTTCAATTCTTCTGGGTATATACCCAGCAGTGGAATCACTGGATCATATGGAAGATCTATATTTACTTTTTTGAGGAGCCACCATATTGTCCTATACAGTGGCTGAACCAATCCACAATCCCACCAGCAATGGATGAGGGTTCCCATTCCTCCACATCCTCTCCAACATTTATAGTCTGCAGTTTTTTTAATAGCTACCATTCTAATGGGTGTAAGATGGTGTCTTATTGTAGTTTTGAACACTGTCACACATCCTATATGAAAATTAACTCAAGGTGGATCAAACATCTAAACATAAGAGCCAAGACCATAAAAACCTTGGAGAATAATGTAGGGAAACCTCTGGAGGACCTTGTAATAGGAAATGGTTTCATGGACTTCACACCCAAAGCATGAGCAGCAAAAGAAAAAATAGATAAATGGGATCTCCTCAAAATTAAAACCTTTTGCACCTCAAAGGTTGTTATCAAGAAAATAAAAAGGCAGCCTACCCAATGGGTGAAAATATTTCACAACCATATATCTGATAGGAGCCTCATATCTTCCATATATAAAGAGATCCTACACCTCAAAAATAAAGACTAACAACAACCCATTTAAAAGATGGGCAAGTGACCTGAAAAGACAGTTCTCCAAGGAAGAATTATAAATGCCTAAAAAGCACATGTAAATATGCTCAGCATCCCTGATAATTTTTTATATATAAATTTTTCTATCCATTCTACTATCTGTGCAATTTCAGAAGAACTATTTCTTTATTCTGCCTTTTCAAATCTGCTGTCATGTGCTGCCAGCATATTTTTTATTTCTTGCATTGTCCATTCATCATCATCAGATCTATTATCTTTTACATATGTTTATGATATATTCTGTATGTTACTCCAATGACTTCTTAATATTCTTTATCTCTTTCTTCCCTTCATTATGTTGATTCATGATATTTGTTTGGAAATCCTTGATTAGTTGTCACACATTCTACATCTCTCCTTGTTTTTTAGTTCATTCATTAGCCTGTGCCATTTCTTCTTATTTCATATTATGGCTTGTAATTTTTTGCTGTTGTCTAGGCATCTGTTTATCTTGATGAACTTATTCAGATGCTTAGCTTCTCTTTTTGAAATAGGGTTTTATTTTGTTTTGTTTTGTGTTAAGGTTCCTCTTTAACACTTGGTTCCATTTATTCTATATCCTTACAGTTGTCTACACTTCTGGTTTTCATTTGGCCTGATTATCTCTTTGTCACTATTCCTCCTTGATGATGTGCACCACCCTACTCATCTGCAGATCCCCACAGCAGGCCCATCAGAGAGCTTTTTCCCTTCTTCCTTTGTTTTTGTGAGAGAGTTGAGCCCTGCCTAGCTACTGATGCCATTTTCCTGGAAGTCCTTCCTTAGAGGTCTTAATCTCAATATTATTTTAGTGAAAGACTATAAGCATAGTGGAAGGGTATCCAAATTTAAAAAGTTAAAAAAGCTTGGTAATATAATGGTATCTAATTACACATACTATATATTTGCTTTGAACACCTTCTAGAAAGTATATAGTAGTGATTAAATTTCCATTTACTTTAGAATAAGGATTGAAACTCTACATGTCTTTTTAATCCTAAATTAATGGAGAAAATTGTGTATGCCATGTGAATTCTATTTTTGCAGAGAAATTAAATCTGAATATGTTAAAACTTGAATTTGGCTTGTCATCCATTCTTTTGGGTGCTGTGTTTACTTGATGCCCTATCATATTAGGTCTTGGCCAATATTCTATTAGTAGAAAGTTTAGGGTTATAAAGTTCTTTTTGTATCCAGTCTGGGAAGGAAAAACATTTTTATTTCAGGCTATCATGTTCCTTTAGCTTAGATATTTTGTTTTGGAATGGAATTAGAGAGAAGGTAGAAAGTATCACTGAGAAAACAACAGTATCTTAATATTTTGTGTCTTGCTCATGTCAAAGGAGAATCCTGAAAATTGAGATTTAGACATTCAAAGCACAGCACAGGGTGATGGAGAGAAGTATTTGCCTCTTATCCACTGTTATTTATTTTTACCAACCCTATTTGTGTATTGTTCTCATAAACATTCCTTAAATGAAGTATTAAGTTTTTAAAAAAGTACTATTGAAAAGAGTGAGAGGGGAGAAAAGGTGAGATGACTAAAAGAAAAAGGGTAAGAATTTAAAGTTAACCAGAATTCATCCAAAACTAAAATATCTGTAGAAAGACTAAGTGCCAATTCATCATGAATACATTACTATTCCAAATTTGTATAAATCTAATAGGATATCATCAAATTATATGCAGCAGAAGTCAATGAAAATAAATGGTAAAGTCGATAATTATAATTCAATAAAGAGTTTACAAATTTAGAAATGAATTCATATGAGAAATGATAAAAAGTTCAAACAACATGACATATAAAATCAAGCTATTGTCATATATAAAATATAAGACATAAAAATGTCAGATTTCACATTAGTCTTAAATGCACAGAGAACTTATAGAACTTATAGAAGAAATCATGAGCTAAACCAGTGGTTATTCTTCTCAGTCAATGTTGTACTCTAGGGAATATTTGGAAATTTTGGAGACTATTTTCATTGTCATGATTAGAGGAAGGGTATAATACAGGTATCTTTGAAAGATGCAATAGATTCTGCTAAGCATCTGTTTTAATTTCATGACTGTTGACACAAATACCATGCAATTTGTTGGTTTAAACAGCTGGAAGTTATTAACTCACAGTTTTGTGGCTAGGAGAATTCCAAAATCAAGATATCATCAAAGCAATGATTTCTTGCAGGAGACTGTGGTATTCTGGGGCTGGCTTTGCTCCTTTGCTTTTCTGTAACATGGCACAACATATGGAAGCCTCTCCCAGATTCTCTGGGTTCCACTGATTTCCACCTACTTGTGGCTCCCTGGCTTTCTCCCTATGCATCAGAATTTCACTCAGCCAATAAAGAAATCTAGCAATAGGATTAAGTATTATCCTCATTCTATTGGACCATAACTTATTTGAAGTAATCTCACCAAAATATCCTCTTTACAATGAGTTCACACCCACAGGAAATGAATAAGTTTAAGAATATGTTTTTCTGGGGTACATAGTTTCTAGCAACTACAACATCTTACAATATCAAGGTCTGTCCTTCATGCTAAAGAATGATCTATTCTAAAATGGCAAGAGGGCCTTGGTTGAGAAGCCTTGTTCTCAAATGTAAAATGCCCTATAAATATCATAAAACATATATTGTATATTCTATGGACATACGGAAATAAGTTTTTTAAATGTATTTTTTATTTATTTTTTCAATTTATTTTATTTTATTTTATTTTATTCTTTTTTTTAAAAAGATACTTAGATTACATAAACTTTACACAAAAAATATGGGGATTCCCACGTGCTCCACTCTCCACACCTCCCATACCCTCCCACATAAACATCCTTCATAGTGTGCCATATTAATTGCAATTGATAAATACATTCTGAGGCTTTGCCATTAAACAAGGACCATAGTTCACATTGTAGACCACACTCCCTCCCACACAGTTCTGCATGTTATATGATCATATAAAATGGCCTATGTCTATCATTGCCATGTCACTCAGGATAAATCCCAAGTCTCAAAAAAACCCCTGTATTACAAGTGCTTTTCCTTATCCCTGCACCCAGAACCTCCAGTGGCCACTGGCTCCATATAAATGTTTTAATTTCTTCCATTGCTTGAATCATAATATATCTATAGCAGAATACCAGTAAGTCTGCATTAGTCCATAGCTCTTCCCCCCATCCTGAGGAGTCTGGGATGGAGATATCCAGTTCACCTGCAATTGAGATAGGGCTTATATCCCCTGGGGAAGATGGATAGGATTATCCTGCCTGCAGTGGCAGACTCTCTCCATTCCCTGGGGAGGCTGTTGTCCATCATCATCTGCCTACTAGCTGTCTTGGATGAGACCAATAAGCTTTAGGGTAGGAGTTGCTGCTCCACTGAGGTTCTGGGCTTAGCTGGCACATGAACAGCCCAAAGTCTCTAGTCTCTGGATGTACACCTACAAACCCCAGCACCAAGTATATGTTTGAATAGAATAGACAGATGAGCCCTGTGCAGGGAAGACATAGTTGAGGGGCCGGCTAGATAGCTCAGTGGATAAGAGTGCTGGTATACCACATGGGAGGGCCCAGGTTCAGTTCCTGGGGATCTCTCTGAGTGGGCAGATGGCCTTGAGTAAGGCAAGCCACCATGGGTGGGGCAAAGCCACCATGGGCAAGGCAAAAAGCCACCATGGGCAGGGCAGAGCCCCCACAGGCATGGCAAAGTCACCTGTGAAACATGGAGCTTCCACCTGCGAAGCATGGAAGCCAGGCAGCCTGCAAATCATGAAGCACTGCTGCCTGCAAAACATGGAGTGGAGCTGCCCATGAAAATGGAATGGAGCCACCCATGAATGGAGCGAGCCACCTCCATGGAGGGCCGACTCGGTGCATCGCCGCAAAGATGGGGGGAGACAAGAAGCAGACATAGAAAAACATAGAAGAATGGACACACAGCAAGAGCAAGCATAAAAGGGGGGGATTTGTGACCAAAAAAAGACATAGTTGAGTCCAACTCTTTGCCCAGACCCCCTTAGAGCTTTGGGGAGCATACCATCCAGCTTGAAGCTGCACCAGGCTGAGGGGAAAGGCAAATCTTCTGAGGAAGCCTGATTTACCTAACTGGCCTGGGATATTTATTTTTAAAAGATATATAGATTACATAAATTGTTACATAGAAAAATATAAGGGATTCCCACATGCCACACTCCAGGACCCCCCACTTATCCCCACATTAACAACTTCTTTCATCACTGTGGTACGTTCATTGCAATTGATGAACACATTTTGGAGCATTGCCGCTAAGCATGGACTATAGTTTACAATTTTAATTTACACTCTCTCTCACTCAATTCTGTAGGCTATAATAGGATGTATACGGGACCATATCTGTCACTGCAATATCATCCAGGTCAATTCCAAGTCCTGAAAATGAAGGCACATGAGAGGAATGTGTAGAGAAGTTACATCTGAGTCCACTCTGTTACAATTGTGAGCACAATCTCCAAAGTAGGGTCCACTGGAAAGGCACCAAGGTCTGGAGATACCCACCATGCCCACAGGACCTGAATGTCTCAGGAGCCCTCAGAAACCCCACTGTTTGGGATAGTGTCCACTTTAGCCATCTATGAGATCCTGCTGAGACATGCATAAGCATTACTTCTCTGATGACCTCCAGACTCACTTTGAAGTCTCTTAGCCATATACTTTAATTTGTCTTTACCTTTTCCCCCTTTTATTCAAGGTCTTTTTCTGGTTGTATCACCAGCTGGTACTTGGTAGTAATCCCTTAGTACCAGGGAGGCTTATCCCCAGGAGGCATGTCTCAAACAGCAGGGATGGTAATGCATTCACATGTTGATTTGTCTTAGAGAAAGGCTACAGTTGAACAACAAGAAGGCTCTCAGGAGAGAACTCTTAGGCAACCTGCAACACTAGGCCAAGTTGCAAATTCATAACATAGGCTCATAAGCATAGTTATCAATATCAAAGGCCTATCAATGGACCATCCTTCTTCACTAGTCATTGCCCCTCCCTGTACTTGGGGGATTTTTAATGTTCCATTAGAGAATGTGGCAGAGATCCCCAGGATGGGCATTAAAAAATCCTTCAGCTGTTGTGTGAATCTCTACCCACTGTGTCAATGCCCCATGAACATTTGAACATATTTATATACCCTATATGTATGCCTAGGTGAACTTCCTCCCATGTATCCCCAATCACTGACACCCCACACCATTGATCCTCCCCTGCCATAGTGGTAATGCTTCTGTGATGCAAAACTTCCTCAAAAATGAAGCCAAGAATGTTGCCAAATTTGATTAATAGGAAAATGGAATAATAATGATAGGTTTAAACATAAATAAAATATATAAAAATTTAGAAAATCTGAAACAAAAATTACGTTAAAATGGAGTCTTAAAAAATGAAAAATATAAAAAAATATTTGAAGTTTTGCCTTTCTTCACTGTAATATTTGTTGTTCTGTATGTACAGTGGTATTTTCTTCCATTACTTACCCAGTGTCTTATTTTTTTTTCCTTCAAAGTGGTTTTAAGTCACAGTAAATTTACATACAGAATATAGGGGACTCCCTTATACCCAACATCCTCCCTTTTTCCCTCTTCCCTATTAATAACCAATTTATATGTGGATTGTACATTTGTTACAAATGATGTACAATTATTGTAACATAGCTACTAACCCTGTTCAATGGTTTATATTATGGTTTACATAATAACCATACACTTTTATAAATTTTTGATGAAATTTAACATGGCCTGCATACATCATTGTAAGATCATGCTGAACACTTCCATTGTACCCTAAATGCTCCCTCTTCCATTGATTCTATTCCTCCTGCCCCCTCCCCTTGGGGTCCATGGTGACCACCAGGCTTCACTCCTTGAAGGATGAAGTCCGTAGATATTTGCTATAATACTTAGGGATTGACGCACTAGTCTGTCCTCCCCTATTAGGAACTGCTCATGCTCTCAAGAGAAACTCTCACCTGTTTGAGAACATATTTGGCCTCCCCAGCATGGGAGTCCAACTCCTTCCCACTCATTATGTGGATCTCCCCCCAATGATACAGCACACCATGACAAAATGATCACTCACACATTCTCCACAATGCTGTCCCAGGTGTGCCCTGTCCCAAGTGCCCCCCATCCAATAAACTAAATCAGTAACCCTTCATTGTCATATTATCAAAAGGGTTTTCTCATAATTGTCATTTTACCCACTGTTCTAGTCAGGGTTCTCTCAGGAAACAGAATCAACACGAGATATCTGTTAAAAAATAAGATTTTATAAGAGTCTCTCATGTGACCATGGGGATACACAAGCCCAGGTTCTGCCGGCAGGCTGCAAGCCAGGGGCTCCAATGAAAGACTTATGAAGGGTCCTCGATGAGTTCCTGGGAGAAGTTCACTGTCAAAGGACAAGCTGGGAAATTCTCTCTGAATGTTGAAATCAGTTCCCTTTTATGGCAGGCAACTGAATGGATAAAAGCGTCATCCATTCTTGATCCAATCTCGCTGATTGATGCAGATGTAATCAGCCATCCATGCAGTAAACTCAATTAGCACAGTGCTTGCTGGAACCAACAGCTGGGCACAATTACCTGGCAGAGTTGACACATTAGCTTATCACACCTACCTATCCACCAATCCCAGGTGTTCACATTCTCCTTCCCCTAATCTCCCCCCAGTTTGATAGAATGTCCAAACCATCCTACCCACCCTACCACCCTGTCAAGCTTGCACCTCCCAACCCAATAGAATCCCTACACCCCTGTCATATACTTCACTGCCAAACTACTCACTTTGTACTTATCATAGCTTTTGCCCCTATAGTCATTGGGACCCAATCTTCTTTTCCCTTTCTTTTTCCTGTAAACCTATCTTCCAGTCTCTAGCTATGTGAATTGGCTAGAATTGTTTAATTCATATCAGTGAGGTCCTGTAATATTTGTCCTTCAATGTCTGGCTTACTTCGCTCAACATAAGGTCCACAAGATTCATCCATGTTATCTCATGTATTAGTACTATATTCCTTCTTACAGCTGAATAATATTCCATTGCGTGTATATACAACATTTTGTTTATACATTCATCTCCTGATGGGCACCTGGTTTGATTCCAACTTTTGACCATTGTGAATAATGGTGCTCTAAACATTGATGTGCATATATCTGTGTTTGTCATTGCTTTCAGTTCTCCTGGATATATACAAAGCAGTGGAATCGATGGGTCATATGGCAGATCTATAGTTAGTTTATTGAGGAACCACCAGACTGTCCTCCACAATGGCTGAATAATTTTAAATTCCTACCAGCAGTGGATGAAGGTTCCCATTCCTCCACACCCTTTCCACAACTTGTAGTCCTCTGTTTTATTAATGGCCACCAGAATAATGGTTCTATGTATCCATTGTAGTTTTGATTTACATTTCTCTAATTGCTAGTGATGTTGAGCATTTTTTCATGTGCTTTTTAGCCACTTGTATTTCTTCTTTGGAAAAGTGTCTGTTCAAATCACTTGCTGACTTTTTAAATGTGTTTTTTTTTTCAAGAAATATGATTTCTTTAAATATGCGGACTAATAGGCTCCTATGAGTTATATGGTTACCAAATATTTTCTCCCATTGGGTAGGCTGTCTTTTCACTTTCTTGACAAACTCCTTTGAGATGCAAAATGTTTTAATTTTGATGAACTCCCATTTATTTATTTATTTATTTATTTTTGCTGGTAGTGCTTTGGGTATGAGGTTCATGAAAAAATTTCCCATTACAAGGTCCTGTATATGTTTGCCAACATTACCTTCCAAGGTCTTTATGAACTTTTCTTTTATATATATTTCTTTGATCCATCTTGAATTGATTTATGTATACCATGTGACATGGTGTTCCTCTCTCACTCTTTTAGTTATGGATATCCAGTTCTCCAAGCATCATTTGTTGAAGAGGTCATTCTCTCCCTGTTGAATGGGCTTGGTGGCCTTGTTGAATATCAGATGAGTGGATATGCATGGATCTATACCAAAGCTCTCAATTCAGTTCCATTGGTGAGTATGTCTACCCTTGCGCCAATGTAGCTTTTTAGTATGTTTTAAATTCATGTAGTGTCATTCCTCCAATTCCATTTTTCTTTACAATATTTCTCTGGCTATTTGAGGCCTCTTATCCTTCCAAATAAATTTCATAGTTAGTTTTTCCAATTCAGTAAAAAAATCCTGCATTGATTTTTATGGGGATTGCATTCAATCTGTAGATTAGTTTGGGTAGGATAGATTTTAATGATGTTCAGTCTTTCTATCTATGAACAGGGAATATTATTCCATTTATTTAAGTCTTCTTTGATTTCCTTTAAAAATGCTGTATAGTTTTCTGTGTATAAGTAATTTACATCTACATCTATAGTTAAATTTATTCCTAGGAATTTGATTCTTTTAGTTACTATACTAAATGTTATTTTTTCTTAATTTCCTCCTCAGATTGCTTGCTATTATTGTACAGAAATGCTACTGATTTTTGACCATTGATATTATAACCTGCATCTTTACTGAACTCATTTATAAGTTCTAGAATGTTTGTTGTAGATTTCTCAGGGCTTTCTATGTATAGGATCATGTCATCTGCAAATAGGGAAATTTTTATTTTTCCTTTCTAATTTAGATGCCTTTTATATCTTTTTCTTGCATCAGTGCTTGAGCAAGTACTTCTAAGACAATGTTAAATAGGAGCAGTGATAGTGGGCATCTTTGTTTTGTTCCTGAACTTAGAGGGAAAGCTTTTAGGCTTTCACCATTGTCTATAATGTTAGCTGTGTGTTTTTCATATATACCTTTTATCATGTTCAGAAGGTTTAATTCTATTCCTATCTTTGGCAGTGTTTTGATCAGAAAGGGGAGCTGTATTTTACCAAATGCTTCTTCTGCATCTATAGAGGTGATCATGTGATGTTTTTCTTTCAATCTGTTTATTTGGTGTATTATATTAATTGAATTTTTTATCTTAAACTATCCTTGCATAACTGGGATGAGCCCACTAGGTCGTGGTGTATAATTCCTTTGATGTGTTCTTGAATATGATTAGCAAGTATTTTGTTAAGGATTTTAGCATTTAGGTTCATTAGAGAGATTGGTCTTTAATTTTCCTATCTTGTGGCATCTTTGACGTTGGTATTAGGGTGATTATGGCATCATAGAATGAGTTAGGCAATGTTACTCCTACATCTT
>PVKH010015496.1:0-16078 GCA_004027955.1 Chaetophractus vellerosus | reverse complement strand
GCAGATTAAATATTTAACTCATGTAGGCAGTGTAGAGTGATAGGGGAAAAATTGGAGTGCCAACTCCAAACAGAGGAAAAAAAAGAGTATTTTATATGACCAAAATGATGAGAGAGAGAACTAATAACGAATAGGCTGAAAGAAAAAAGGTAGTACAAAATGAAAGAAATAAGAGAGAACAGAATGGCCAAGATAGAAGTTAACAAGGGTGAGATTGGGAGCCAATGAAAAGAGATGGAAAATAAGATCCACTACAGAAAGCTGAAGGTAGAAAGATGAAGGAAGGAGAGGAGATAGTGTTGGTAAACACAATCACTATACACAGAGGATGAAAAGTCTTTAGCTTCTCTCTTTGCTCTAGAGTTTTATCTAGCTTGTAATTCTGTGTGTGTGTTAAGATTTCTTGTTGATACTTTCTTCCCCTTGCTGTATTTTCCTTCCCCTTTCTGTGTTCCTTTGAAGGAAGAAGATTAGGGCCAGAGCATTTGAAAGGGGTGAAGGAGAAGGGATAATAATAGTACTGATAAAATTTGGAAGAGGGGCCTTATTAGATTTAGCAAATTGAATATTTAACTCATGTAGGCAGCATAGAGTGATAGGGGAAAAATTGGAGTGTCTACTCCAAATAGAGAGAAATATATATATATAGAGAGAGAGAGAGAGAGAGAGAGAGAGAGTATTTTATATGACCAGAATGATGAGAGAGAGAACTAATAATGAATAGGCTGAAAAAAAAGCTTGTATAAATTGAAAGAAATAAAAGAAAACAGAATAGCTAAGATAGAAGTTAACAAGGGTGAAATTGGGAGTAAATGAAAAAAGGTGGAAAATAAGAACCACAACAGAAAGCTGAAGGTAGAAAGATGAAAGAAGGAGAGGAGATAGTGTTGGTAGACACAATCACTATACACAGAGGATGGAAAGTCAAGGATAAAGAAGACCAGCAAAGAATAAAAAAGATACCACCACCTAATTAAAAAACAAAACAAAACAAAACAAAAAAACAAAACAAAACAAAAAACAAACAAATAAAAAAAAAACAAAGGTAATCTGCATTCCCTTTGGGGACCTGTGGAGCCTCTTAGCCTATGTTCATTAGTCAATTGACTTGCAGCCTTCTCTCTGCAGGCTTTGAGGCAGAATTTTGCAATTAAAGCAGGTCTATATGTTTCTATTTATTTTTTTATGTAATTAGGGACCTTAAAGAACTCCTCTACTAGACCACCCCCTCCTGTGAGGGGACCCCAAATAGGTTCATGGAAAGTTTTCTATTATTTCCCTCTGTCTATCTTCCCTGGGCGAGCTGTGTTACTCAGTCCAGAACTTTTAATAGGCTGGAACTTACCATTGCCGACCCTTGCGTCTGCACCCCGGATAAGCAGTTTTGCCGGTCCCCTCAACTCAGCACCATTTCCTGCCGGCTGACTTCTTCCCTGTAAACTACTTGCAGGTTCCCGGCAACCAAACCCACAGAAACCCTCTCCACCCCATCAGACCCTCCACTCTCGGGGCCCACCACCCTTCTCACAGGTCCACCAGTGAGGCCACAAACCTCCCTGCCCCCTCTCCTGGGGACGAGACCCCAACCCTGTGTTTCCCGCTGGGGTGAAAAGAACCCACGATTCTATGCTGCATGGCTCAACCCACACTCCAGCCACCTCCAGACCAATGTAGCCAACATTCCTGTGCCCCAAGCTTCCTGCAAAGACCCTGCTCCTCCATTCCTGCTCCCAATCAGCCGCCCCCTACCCCAGAGCCAGTGAGTGCAAACCTAAACCGTCCATGCCATCTTGATCTCCTTTCCATGTACTCTTAAAGTTATTCACAATTTCAGAATTTTACTTGAATAAAAAATATTTCTTGTATAAACCATAACTGTACCCATTTTATTTAGCTTGGGTGTAATTTCCTTAGTTTTATAGGATACTAATAAAGTAAATTAGAATTTTACGTATTAAGTCTTTAAGATGATGAAAGTTGTAAGTTTCCAAGGACCAACAGTGCTGCAGCTTGCTGGCTGTCTAAAGAACATACCAAGTGGAACAATAATTACCAGAGTAATGTGAATTGGACATAAACACAATTGGCATTATGGCCTGCTCCCATGGAGAGACAACATATATGGTATTGCAAACCTGGAGCTTAGATCTACTAACTTCCACTCAAAGAGGAACTTGTGCATTGATTAGTGCATTAACTAGTATTAAGTGCTGTATCTATAGACCTGACAACTATAATGCTATTTCTCCTATCCTAGATCATATGCAGATGGATTTTAAACATGTTAAAAGTTTTTGTAAACTTAATTCCTTTTCTAAGTTTATTTGTTCCAGAATCAATACCTTCCAGAACAAGGTATTAGTCATGCAGGGATTACACCCATTTCCAACCATGGTGCTGGACCTGCCTTCCCTCAACCTCAATAGAATAGCCACAGAGTTTCACAGTCCATCCAGCAGAAACTACTGCCCCTAACCAGCAGGAAGAAGTTACAGAAGAATGACCTTTGCCCTTCAGCTCCCTTTAAGAATAAATTGTAGGCTCTCTGAGGGTGGAGTTGAGGCAGGCTATTATAGGAAACCATGAAGGTGGCTGGTCAGAATAAAGCCTGCAAAGACTCTGGTCACAAGGTCCAGTTTGAAAGTCCTGGGCTCAAAAGAATTCCTGAGTGACTCAAAAAAAAGAAAAAAAAAACCCACACACAAAAAACAACCCACCATTGGTTACAAGTGAAGGTAAAAAAGCAACCTATCAGGACAGCAAATAGTTAAAGCCCTTTGTGTGCCTATGTGAACTCTTCTTATGCTTAAACTAGTTTTTTTTTGTGTCACCATAGAAAACTCAGAGAATTAGAAAAGAGATAAATGTACGGCATTAGGTCCTCCTCATAAGTTTCCCCTACCTGTTAATTTGTTATCTACTAATGGAAATATTGCTTGCATATATTGTTAAAGCAGCATGATTTGCCCCTCATTGTTCTCCATAAACATATTTCTTTTTGTCAATAGCACCCTAGCCAATACCTTTACAATGGGCTTTGGCAGTAACCCATGATCACAATGGGACCCAGTGTTGGATTCGCACAAACCTACAATCCTTGGGTGCTGCTTAGGGTTTCCTTGGACTGTCATTCCTCCAAGTTGGACAGTATGAAACACCCTGCTGGCATGGCAGAATATAACCCATCAACAAGACCTTTGGAACAAGACCTTCTTATTGAATAATATTCAATGTTATGTATATATTCCTGATCACTTTCATAATGTCTCACAAGTTTTAAATCATATGCAAAAACACATAAATCATATTGTTAAGTTAGCTATTAGTCCTCTGTCTAATTACTTTAGCTCACTCTCTTAGCCTTGGCTACATATCTTTATAAGTTTATTAACATTTTGTGGAAGACTCAGTATATTGTTGTATGCTATACTATTGTTGTGAAATGTAAATGCAGTGTGTGTCCTATCACAATGCAAGCTTTTGCATAGGGGTGGATTGTGGGGATCCAGGAGGTCCTCAGCCCTGGCTTCCCCTCCTTGAGGAATCAGCCCAGAGTACACAGCCACCTGCATGTCCCAGGACACATGTTAAAATGTAACAACACCATGGATTGTGGGAAGATGGTGTCAGACTAAAAGGCAGAGCTCCATGCTCTCACAAGAAGAATGGATAAAGAGCCAAAAGCTGTCCAAGGAACCAGCTCTGGGGTCAGCAGACCAGGGTAGTGTTACACCAAACCTAGAAGGGTAAGTGACAGAGAGACAAGGAAGTTGAAACAACAAACATGAGTTACCAAGCCTACTGCAACAACTGTGAAGGGCTTCCCTCTGCCACCCCCAAGATATTAAGTTGGAGTAAATCTCCTGGCTCACTGCAGCTGACAGAGAGGAGAATAGGCATCTTCCTCCCTGTAAACTGTTTCAAGGGAAAAGGGAGGGAGAATAGGAAGGCTTTACTTTAGTGAATATGGCCAGCAGAGACTGCTTTGAATCTCCACTCTGGAGATTCAACATAGGGACACAAGAAGCTGAGACTGAAATGCCTCCCTGGACAGGTGTACCAAAAACCACCATTGGCTGGACAGTCTGGAAATTGCCTGGACAAAGACTGCTTATGGTACTCTCTGTATGCTAACCCCTCAGAGAAAATCCTCACCCCATTAGTGACTTCCTGGCCCAATTTTGATAACTTAAGCTGGGCAATTTTAAAGAGTTAAAATAAGTTAAACCAAATATCAAAGAAGAGCTGTGGGGAACAAAACAATAAGCACAAGAGAGGGATTAGCCATCAGAGCAAATTCACCAACATATTCAGATGCCTAGACATCAGCAAAAAATTATAGCCAAAGGAACAAACCAAATATCTTGAAGAGATACAGGATTTAAGACAATTAATCAGTGATAATCACACAACTTTCCTAAATCACTTCAAGAATTTAAAGAAAATATGACTAAAGAAATAAAGACCATTAAGAAGACACTTGGTGAGCATAAAGAACAATTTGAAAGCTTGCAAAGAAAAGTAACAGCCTTTATGCTAGTACAGTGGATGAGATAAAAAATACATTAGATCAATGCACCACTGTCACTCCCATCCACTGATCAGCTATGCCCTTCCATCTTATCAAAGATTTTGCTCATATAGGCATCAGATCAGTAACCTCTACTCCTTTTCTGTCTCCTTTAAACTAATCTTTCAGACTCTAGCTACATATTTAGTAGCAATGCTTCAATATGTGTTCACCAATTGTAACAAATGTACCACACCTATAAAGGATGTTGTTAATGTGGGAAAGTGTGGGAGGGGAAGGGAGTGGGGCATATGAGAATCCCCTATATTTTGTATGTAATATTTGCATAATCTAAAATTTCTTTACAAATAAAATATTTAAAAATTCATTAGGGGCATCTAAGAGCAGATTTTGATTGCTTGAAGACAGAATTAGTGATTTTGAATGTAGAACATCTGAACTGGAAAAGACAGGAGAAAATAAAGTGAAGAGAATGGAAAATATGGAACAGAGTCACAGGGAATTGAATGACCATGTAAAATGCATAAGCATTTGTGTTACCTGAGTCCCAGAAGGAGAAGAGAACAGAAAGGGGAAGAAAGAATATTTGAGGCAATAATGAGCAAAAAATTCTCAACCCTTATGAAAGACATAAATATCAATAGACCTACCCTGAGACACCTACTATTCAGAATGACAAATATCAGAGATAAGGAGAGGATTCTGAAAGCAACAAGAGAAAAGCAAAACATCACATACAAGGGACACTCAATAAGATTAAGTGTTGACCTCTCATCAGAAACCATGGAGGCAAGAAGAAAGTAGAATTATGTATTTAAGGTACTGAAAAAGAAAACCTGCCAGTCAAGAATTCTGTATCTGGCAAAACTCTTTCAAAAAATGACAGAGTTTCAAAGTCTTCACAGACAAAGAAAAACTATAAAATATATTACCAGAAGCCCAGAATTGCAAGGGATACTATAAAGAGTGCTGTAGCTTGAAAGGAAAAAACAAGGGTGAGAGATTTGGAGAAGAGTTTAGAAATGAGGATTATTAGGAAGGGTAAACTAAAGGGTAAGGAGGCAGACAATAGAATGACATGACAACAGAGAGCCAAAGGACAAAATGGATGAAGTAAGTAATGCCTGTACAGTAATAATATTGAATGTTAATGAATTGAACTCCCCAATCAAGAGGCATAGACTGATAGAATGGATTAAAAAGTATGAGTTGTCTATATGTTGTCTATAATAGACCATCTCAGACTTAGGGACACAACCAGGTGAAAAGTGAAAGGTAGGAAAAAGATATTCCATGCAAATTGTAATCAAAAAAGACCTGGAGTAGTGATACTATTATTGGACAAAACAGATTTCCAATACAAAACTATCATAAAGGATGAAGAAGGTCCTTATATATTAATAAAAGGAGAAATCCTCAAGAAGAAATAATTATATTAGATATTTATGCCCTTAACCTGAGTGCCCCCAAGATACCTGAGGCACACACTGGCAAACCTGAAGGGTGAAATAGATATCTCCACAATAATAGTTGGAGACTTCAATACACCACTCTCAGTATTGAATTGAATATTTGGACAGAGGATAAAGAAAGAAACATCATAGAACTTGAATAATATGATAAATGAATTAGACCTAACAGACATCTATAGAGCATTGCACCCCAAAACAGCAGGATATATTTTATTTTCAAGTGCTTATGGAGCCTTCTCCAAGATAGACCATATGTTGGGTAACAATACAGGTCTCAATAAATTTAAAAAGATTGAAATTATACAAAACACTTTTTCTGATAATAACAGATTGAAGCTGGAAATCCATAATGGATGGAAAAAGGGAAAATTCATAAACATATTGGGATTACACAACAAAATCTTAAATAATCAGAGGGTCAAAGAAATTACAAGAGAATTTAGCAAATATCTTGAGATGAATGAAAATGAGAACACAACATATGAAAACATATTGATCACTGCAAAGGCAGTGCTGAGAGGGAAATTTATTGCCCTTAATGATTACATTTAAAAAGAAGAAAGAGGGGCCGGCTTGATAGCCCAGTGGATAGGGCACTGGCATACCACATGGGAGGCCCTGGGTTTGGTTCCCGGGGACCTCTCCTGGCGGGCAGACCGCCTTGAGAATGGTGAGCCGCCATGGGCGGGCCAGAGCCGCCGTGGGCAGGGCAAAAAGCTGCCACGGACAGGGCAGGGGCCGCCATGGGCAGGGCAGGTTGCCCAAGCATGGAGCGCAGCCAGCCACCCGCGAACTGAAGCAAGAGCCGGCCGTGAATGGAAGCAGAAGCCGCCCACAAGTGGGGAAAGCCGCGCCTGCGCAGTGACCAAGTCTCGGCGCGTCGCCACAACGGGGGGAAGGGGAGATATGTAATAAAATAAATAAATCTTTAAAAAAAGAAGAAGAAGAAGAAAGAGGTAAAATTGAACATCTAACTGCACACCTGTAGGAAATAGAAAAAGTATAGCAAACTAATCCCAAACCAAAGTGAAGGAAAGAAATAGTAAAATCAGAGCAGAAATAAGTGAAATTGACAACAACACACAAACAAAACAAAACAAAACAAAACAAAATTTGGCTCTTTGAGAAGATCAACAAAATTGACAAACCCTTAGCTAGACTGACCAAGAAAAAAAGAGAGAAGACACAAAATCAGAAATGAGTGGGAGGACATTAACACTGACACCTCAGAAATAAGAGAGATCATAAAAGGACACTCTGAACAACTGTATGCCCCAAAACTAGACAATGTAGACAAGATGGACAAATTCCTAGAAACACACAACCCACCTACAGTGACCCTAGAAGAAATAGAAGGCATCAACAAACCAATCACAAATGAGGAGATTGAAACAGTCATCAAAAACTTCCCAAAGATGAAAAGCATGGGACCAGATGGCTTCACAGATGAATTTAACCAATCATCCAAAGATGATTTAATACCAATCTTGCTCAAGCTCTTCCAAAAAATAGAACAGGAAGGAAAACCAACATCACACTAATATGAAAACCAGATAAAGATACTACAAAAAATGAAAATTACAGACCAATATCTCTAGTGGATATAGCTGCAAAAATCCTCAACAAAATACTTGCAAACATAATCCAAAAGCACATTAAAAGAACTATAAAATATGATCAAATGGGTTTAATCCCAGGTATGCAAAGGTGGTTCAACACAAGAAAATCAATGTTTTCCTCCCTCAGAACCCAGGTCACTCACACAGAGACCGGATGACCAGCACAGATAACTGTTCATCTCACCCATAACCCAGTTCACCTAAATCAAGGATGCATTTGCTTCACATAGTCCTTGAATCACTTCACTTAGAACCAACTCCTCTTATGTAGAGGCTGGATCTCCTCATTCTAAGCCATATTGGTCTCAACCCAAGCCTGGCTCACCACACTCTCATCCTGGATCACCTCACCTATTCAAAACTGGACTCACATCAACCAGAGCCTAGTTTACTTCACACAGAGCCTGCCATGCTTCCCTTGGAGACCAGATCACTCATCCAGAGCATGGACAACCATACCCAGAGACTGAATCACATCACCCAGATCCTGAATCTTGTCAATAAATGGCAGACACCTCTCATGGGGAAACCTCCTTAACTCATCTAGAGTCCAGTTCAATTCATCCAGAATATGATGAATCACCTCATTCATGCCCAGATCACCTCACACAAAGACAGAGTTTTCTTGCCCAGTGCCTGACTCATGCACAGAGCCTATCTTTCCTCACCCAAAGCCCAAATTAACCCACTCAGATTCAGGCTTATTTCATTCAGAATGTGGCTCACCTCACCCCCAGATGGGATCACTTCACTCAAAATTTGGATGATTTCACTGACAGATGGATTTGATTTATCCACAGCCCAAATCATACTTACTCAAAGGTAGACTTGTCTTACACAGAGACCAGTTCAACTCCCTTTATTTGCAAACAACTTGGTAGTATTTGCTGCCCAATTTGCATAACTTGCATTACTTCTGTCTCTCTCTTTCATGACCAGTGGTCTTTGTCAGGGCTCCTCTCCTATTGTAACACCAGTTCCCAGGATGTGGGAGCTACCCATGTGACTTCCCCATGTGCAGGAGTAATCTGTTTTCCCTTCCTCTTTCTTCTGTTTGTGAGCATTTTTCTATTTGCAGTCATCAGTCATTTAGATTCAGTCCTTATGTCATGGGCTCATGCTATAATATACCATAACCCTCTTCCTGTAAAGAATGGTGGATCTATCTTTCCTGCAGTAATTTATTTATAGAAATGGTTTTTGAGAAAATCAAATGTGTCAAACTCTAAGAGGAGAATATTGATGAAATGAAAACACAAAATAAGATCTTCTGGCAGGTCACCTGCACATTCCATGTCATTAGGAGGAACTTGAGGATCAGGCACTGTTGATTTGCCTAAAGCTAAGAGCACTTGCTTCATTAGGAAATATCACAGGTATTCAGTTCTGAGGCATGCTTAGGGGTCCCATTAGTTTTCCCCAATTTACCATTCTTTATTAGTTGCCAGAATTTTATGGTTCCAGGGATACATTTCCATCTGCTCATCAGTTCTACCAAACAGCGTCCCTGATACACAACATATTTGACTGTTTCCATTGCCACTTATATACATACATTTCACCCAACTTGCCCAAACCAGTGTATTTTAACTCTTTAATGTCACAGGTATCACAGGTATCCAACACTCATGGCCATCTCCATTCAATACCCAATTAAAGATGAATCTATAATGAAAAGACAGTCTCCTGCACAAGAGTACTCTCAGGCTCCATGCCCATATTCACAATGTCCTCAAGTATGCACAGTCCAGGTCAGCACTTAGGTTTCCTCCTCTTTTACTGGTCATTTCTTTATCCACAGCAGTGCTAAATCACAAGAGGCTGCAAATATCTTCTGGGAGCCACACAATTTGCATTCCTTGCCATTCTTCACAAATGTTACTCACTAATAAATTATATTATTGTTCTTTTTCAATGTTACTAACAAAAATAAACATTTGAGCTGAGGTGTGTGTATGTTTCAGGAAGAAGTTCTGTGGTGGACAAATATTGTGGGCCAGGGCAAACTTTGAGTGATGAACTAATACGTGTCAGGATATAAGTAAGTACAGTGGGGTTTCTGAGTGTGTGAAAGGATGAGGATGCCTGTTCACTCAGCAGATGATTTTACCATATGACATCTTCTCCAGTCACACATGCACACTAAGCCTTGGATCACAAAGCAGGACTAGATCCCATGAAACAAAGAGAATGTAGCCATGTAACAAGCTCTCCAGGGATGACAAGCATGACATCACAGGAAAGGGTGCAAGGAAAGTAGGCAGGAGATTTGCTAGGCTCAGCAAATAAAATGCAAGACCCAAAAGCAAAGTCAATTGGGAAGAGTTTAGTTTGGGAAAGGGAAGGACAGGGGATGAATGGGGCATGTAGGAAGTTAGATTGGGACTCAGAATGATGAAGCTGTCCTGTGAAGCATTTCAAAACCACCTCTTAGAGCGAATACTCTCCCATTTCATAAGCATTTATTGGATGATTCAACAGATAAGATACCACACAGGATCCTCAGAAGAAACTACTCAAACTTTCTTCATTAAGAACAGAATTCCCCCCACCAAATACATTTATCTTCAAGCTTAATGTCATAATTCAACTCTTGGGAGAATTCCATTGGATATGTTAGTGGGACATCTTTACCTCCCTTTCTAAACTACTAAAAGTCTCTGTGCTCTATCAACAGAATCAATGTGACCATTTTCTGTAAAGCAATTCCCTGCAGCCCACATTTCCTACCCTCAGTCAATCTTTGGTAGATTCCCCAGGACCAGAATGTGGGGCATGAATTCATTCATTTGTGTGCAGTTTATTAATAAAATGTATTCTTAGGAGACATCATTAAAGATCTGAGAGCAGCAGAGAGAGGAAGGAAGCAAACACAGTGCCCATTTCTGCAATTTCCACATAGTGTAGCTTCATAGGGACAAACTTACAAGAGTGAACAGAGCTCAGTTTTCACCCTTGAAAAAAGTGAGCTGGGTTTTTACACCCCTAGTTGCTCCTGAAGCTATTATCAAATACATACCATGGGTGCACATGGAAGTCAGTACACCTGGCCCTCCCCAGTACAGGCAGGGACATTCTCACAGCCTGAGGTGGGTTATCCAAGCAGAGTCACAGGTGTACTCCATAAAGAAAAACCATCCCATGCAAGGAAGGGGTTCTGTTCACCTGGGCAGGCCACAGAGTATACTGGATTATTATGTCCACTTTTCCCTGAACAGGGATAATGATATGACCTTGGTGAGACCCCTTGTACTGGGAGAGGATCTTCAGTGTACTGGTGGAGATAAGCAGAAATACAGCAGCACTAACCACAATGGGTTGCTTTGGAATTTGTCTGGATCTAAAGGGAGTGACATTTGCTCAAATCTCTTGGCTTCAGGAAAGTTTTAGCCTTCTTGAAAAAGAATTTACTATTAGGTGAAACATTCCCCTTTAGAAAACTGTGGTCCCAATGAGACCAGTTCTTAATCACACTTGTTTCAATAATCTTGCTCTTAATAAAGATAATAATAGTACTAAGCAGAGACTTAGTACTGCTGGGGGAAATGGATCATGGGTGAGACTGGGATCAAGTTTCTACATTTCATTTTAGTGAGGATTTGTGGCTGAGAATGGAATGGGAAATTGGTTTAATAATCACATATTTGGAACTTATTATTGTTTGCATCTTGACTCATTTCATATATTTTCTGGCCATTCTGGCCATTCTTAAATGTAGTCTCCACAGTATTTCTTTCTCAGATTCCTGACTCTGAGCCACAGGTGGAGGTCTTGTCCTTTCTGGGCCACAAAATCCAGCTTCTCCAGGTGTTACTGACTCCCTGAGGGTCTCTGACCAGTGGGATACCTTCCACAAGCTAGGCCTGTTTCCAACATTGGGAGCGAGGAATGACTTACTGGTGTATGATGTGGAGGTGGGGGTA
Source organism: Chaetophractus vellerosus (assembly GCA_004027955.1). Taxonomy (NCBI): domain Eukaryota; kingdom Metazoa; phylum Chordata; class Mammalia; order Cingulata; family Chlamyphoridae; genus Chaetophractus; species Chaetophractus vellerosus. The sequence goes on along the minus strand of PVKH010015496.1, from coordinate 4,533 downwards.
TGTTAATATCATTGCCTAGTACTGATTCCCAAGGACATTGAGGGAAGAACAAAGAAGTGTCAGTGTATAAAGAAGAAAAGATGGTTTTGGAGCTGTGTGGGGAATGAGGATGACTGTTTTGATCATTTAGGTTTACATCATATAAAATTTTCAACAATCATAAAATCACAGGATGTCTTGGAGCCCAGAATGGAATCAAACTTATCTAAGAATGTGAGTTGTATTGGGGTATGGAAGGGAATGAGAAAGACAGGGCTTGAAGGAAGGTAGCTCTGGTCTCAGAAAGCTGAAGTCCTATTTTGACCTGATTTCAACATGCACAATAGATCAAGTACCTGCCCATTGCAGACTCGCACTCCTGGTGAGTTCAAAAGAAGGCATGCCCCAAGAGAACAGGTATCCCAGAAGGACTAGAGGAAGCCTGACCTCAGTCCCTCTCCCCTTATAAGGTCAGGCTCTCTGGCATGCAAATGTACTTAAGCTCAAAGTTAAATTTACACTCTTGGGCTGTGGGAGCTAGCATCTGTCTCCTCAGATAGGGCTGGGCATCTCTGAGGAAGGCAGAGTTGTGGTGTAGAATATGAGACTGCTAGGTCTTCTTCTCTGTCTTGTGGGACCTCTCCAAGGTGTGCATCTCAGATATGAGATATGGGCCTAGGAGGATCTTGTGACTGCAGATGACTGACAGAGGTTGCTTTTCCTTGTCCCTAGGTGTTCTGTCTGAGGTGCAGCTGCTGGAGTCAAGACCAGCACTGGTAAATTCATCACAGACTATCTCCCTCACCTGCACTGTTTCTGATTACTCCATCGCCAGTAGTTTCTGCTGGAGCTGGGTTCGTCAGTCCACAGTGTTGGGTCTGGAGTGGATTGGTTGCATAAGATATGATGGGAGCTTATTCTATAACCCATCCCTTCATCATCGAGTTGCCATCACCAGAGACATATCCAAGAATGAGTTCTTCCTGCAGCTAGACTTTGCAACTGAAGAAGACGCAGCCATCTATTACTGTGCAAGAGACACAGTGAGAGGAAGTCAGCGTGAGCCCAGACACAAACCTCCTCAGCTGTGGGAGGTAGTTGAGCTGTAGAGGGTGCTCAGGACCCATTGATATGGGGGCAGAAACCCAGAGCATGTGCAAAAGGATCTAGGAAGGGGTTTCCTGTTGAGATTAGTGGTTCCCCTCCTGTTAGCTCTCAGAGGCCTCCTGAGGGATACATCTTATTTTGTTCTCTGTGGCTTTAATTTTCCACATGCTCTTTTAAGGCAAGCAAGGAGGAAGTGATATTCTATGTTTTAAAATAAGCAGAAGAGATGTTACCAGTTACTTGTGACAGCTGGAAAATGTGCCTTCTAAAACTTCTTCACTTAAGCAGCTTTGAAAACTCTAATACACTAGTTGTGCTGGTTTTCTATTAGTCTAATGTTAGTAGTTTACTCTTTGTACTAAGGTCCCTGAAGGATATTAACCAGATCTTCTCAATTTTGCTTACAGTAATAAGATAGTGTCTCAAAACCAGATAGAATGGTGCAAGAAGCACCTTATGACCCAGTAAATCTGTAACTTTTCTCAGAACCCAAAAGCATGATATCTTCAAACAGTATTGAACTGTGGTTTATTAGCTGCTAAAACCAAGGACAAGTTGAATGTCCTTGAGACAATGCAGGACTGAAAATTGTATGTACCTTCCTCACAAGACCCCTGGAATCACTGTTTTTTTTTTTTATTTTTTACTCATTTTTCTTCTCATTTACCCCTTTTCTTTTGTCTGTAAAAAACCCTAGCTCCCATTTTCACTTTTAAATGATTTGAAGAAGATCCCCCTCCTTTCTTGCTTGTACACTCAATAGATCACATTTTCACTAAGAGATGTGTTTCTCCTTTGTGGTGTTGAATTGGGATGATCCTTCTTTTGGAACTAGCCATGCTTATGGCAACAATTTAGTGAGACAGGCAAGAGCTGTGCTTCTCTGGGACACAGCCCTCTAAAGCAGTCAGGACCCATGTTTTGTCACCTGAAGGGCTTCCCTGGATCCCTTAGCTCTGTGGCTAGCAGCTGCCCAGGGATTTCCATGGAGGACCAAGGATGGTAGTTCTGGGATAAGTTCCTGCTATAGGCAGACACTGGGTTCTTTGTGCAAAGGGGCAATTTTGAAGGTGGGTTTTACCCTGTGCTGGGTAAGTGTGTGAAATTATTTTTTCTGTTCTGATCTGTGCTTACTTTAACTTTGTCAGTTTGCTTTTGCCAAGGAGTCTGTTGAATTGGTTTTGCTGGTCTGCTATATTGTTGGATAATCAAAAAGTGCACTTCCTTAAGTTCTATGGTTCTAAACCCAGCTTTGTGGGTTGAGAATCCAGTGGACCTGCTTTGCATGGCTGCATTCAGGTAATTGAGGAGGTGTTCTCCAGTTGACCAGAAATGAGGGGAATTTCTTTAAAAGAATTTGATTTAGAGATGTTTGTGGATGGGAGCAGTTTTATTGATCATGGACATTGATGATCTGCATATATTGTGGTGGCCAAAACAGAGGTGTTAGAGGCCAAACCCTTGCTACCACCTACTTCAGCCCAAAAGGCTGAACTTATTGCTGTGACCTGAGTCTTGGTTATTGGACAAGGAAAGAAAGTAAACGTTTACATGGACTTTCAGTATGTTTTTTCTGTAGTACATGTCCATGATGAAATTTGGAAGGAAAGAGGACTTTTGACCACAAATAACAAAGAGCTTAAATGTCCAGAGACTATATTAGCCCTACTAGAAGCTGTATTGCTGCCTGTAGAAGTTGCAGTAATGCACTGCCCCAGGCACCAAATGTCTGACAGCTATTTAGCAAAAGGGAATTCTAAAGCTGGTTTGGCAACAAAAAAAGGCTGCCCAGACACAGTTCAAAGTTCAGGACAAGAGAGAATTTGCTCTTATCCCCACTTTGGACATCTCCTCATTTACCATTTCCTATGAAACAAAAAATCTAGACAAAGCTAAAAAATGGGGATTTAATGTCAAGTCCAAAGAAGGATGGTTGCAATCATAATTAGGCCATATTTTGCTATCAGAAAAAATAGTAGAACCTATACCATCATATTTGCACCAAGGAACCCACTATGGAAAAGAGACCTCTGCAACATGGATTAGAGGACACATAGTAGGACCAAAAACTCAAGCAGCAACTCATAAGGTTATGGATAAATATGTTTTAGTCACAAAAATAACCCAAAGACTAGCAGAATCCCTCTGATAGCAGGGGTCCAAGCTCAAAGTTTTCATCTGGAGAAGATTTGCAAATAGATTTTACAGTGATGCTCCAAGCAGCCAGGAACTTCTGCTACCTTCTAATATTGGTTGACATATTTTCAGGGTGGGTAGAAGCCTTCCCCATCCACAATGAAAGAACAATCAAAGTCACAAAAGTTTTGTTAAAGGTAATAATGCCAAGGAAGGGTCACGGGTTTAGGGTGTTGGTTGGGGGCCATTCAGGACAGGGCACACCTAAAGCAAGCTTCTAGGGGAGTGTGTGAGTGTTCATTCTGTCATAATGTGTTGTATCATTGGGTGGAGACCCACAAAATGAGCAAGAAGGAGTTGGACTCCCTTCTTTGGAAGGATCAATTTGTTCAGAAATAGGCAGGAGTCTCTCAAGATCAAGGGCAGTTCCTAATAGGGGAGGACAAACCAGTGTGTCAAGACCTCTTGCTGCATTTAACTATGAATCTTATCATCCAATGAGTCAAGCCAGGGGGTCGTTGTGGGCCCCAGGGGGATGGGATGGGAGGAATAGAATAGATCAAACAGGGGGTATTTAATGGTCAGTGGAAATGTTCTTCATTACCATACAGTGATGGACACAGGACATGGTAAATATCATCAAAATTTATAAAAGTGTACAGTCTAAAAGGTAAACCATAATGTAAACCATTGAAAATGTTTTGTAGCTATGTTTCACTATTTGTATATCCATTATAACAATGCTACATCCACATATAAAAAGGTATTGGTATGGGGGGAGGAATGGAGGAGCATGTAGGTTATGTGAGAGTCTCCTGTACTCTGTGACTTTGCTGTGACCTAAGGCCTCTTTGAGAACAAAATGAAAAATAGTGAGACACTGGGGAATGAGAGGGGGAAGGTGTCATGGTACAGACTGGACACTGGATATTGTGGTGATGAAAGGCAAAAGGTCAAAAAATGTTTTTCTATTTTTCATTTTTTAATATCCCAAACTTTTAATTTTATTTTAGTTTTAATTTTTAAAAAAAGGTATGTATTTTATCTATTACATTTAAACTTATCATTATTTTCATTTTCCTATTAATTTTATTCAGCTATTGTAATGGCTTAATCTTTGTAAAGCTTTGGATCACAGAAGGGCTGCAACTGGGGTATGAGAGGATTGTTGGTGTGGGGTATAAGGGATGGAGGATGCATGGGAGTAAGTCCACCTGAGCATAATTGTAAGATATGTAAAATGTTCAAATGTTCATGGGGCATTGTCACAGTGGGTGAAGACTCATTCAATAAATGAGAGACTACTGAGTT
>PVKH010015495.1:0-16075 GCA_004027955.1 Chaetophractus vellerosus | reverse complement strand
GTTGTGGGCTACTTTGTCACACAGCAATACTAACTGTAGCTCACTGTGATGCACCCCCAGATATTATCTTCATACCTGGATATATCAAAACCCAGAAAGTAGTATTTAGCAAGTTCAGAGCTAGTTGTCCTGATTGATATTTGGAGAAAGTGAGGCATAGAGTGTCCCAAGAGCTTCCTTTGGCTTATTTGGGAAATGTGGATGGTGATGCCTACCTTATCAGGTTTGTGTGTAGAAGAGAGAGTGACAACAGCACCTATTATTTATTGAGCCCTTCATGCTAAACACCTTACAGATCTAATATTTAATCCCCACAGCAATCCTACAAAATAGAACCTACTATTAAGCCTATTTTACAGATGAGGAAACTGAGGTCCAACAAAGCTAAGTAAGGGACTTGGCCCAAGATCCTATAGCTTAGAACAGGCAAAGCTGAGTCCCAAACCATTTCTATCTGAGCCTTGAACCCGTGTTCTTTCCCACATTGCTCTCCAGAGTCCCCAGGAGCCCACCTTTATAAGACACCTGGTGTGATGCCTAGCTGATAGGAAGCCACTCTGGTGATGGCCCTAAGCCGGGTCGGCAAAGGGGAGGAAGCTGAGCCCCAGGCAGGGTGGGGACCAGAGTCGGAGCTGCTGGCGAGGACAGGGCAGGGAGCCAGGAGGCTCTTAACTCAGACCTCCTGGTCCTGCCCACAGAGGGTTAAAGCAGCACAGCCTCCCTCCACTGAGCGGAAATCAGATTTTGAGAGCTGAGTGGGGCTCCAGAGGGATGTTTTTCTCTCCATTTGTCTGCCTATGACTGGCCCATAAAATCCACCGGAACTCCATGCTGGACTGAGGAATTCCTGCCGAATAGGGACATAGAGAACGCAGGACGGTGAGGGGGAGTGGTGATGATGGGGGGAGCGTGGCGTGGCCCCTTAGAGCAGAGGCCACCCCAGCCTCAAGGCCCCACCTCTGGGTCAGCCTAGCCCCTCTAGAGGAGAGGCAGGGTGGGGGCATATACTAGGAAGAGTTGCCAGTCTCCCCCCCACTCACCTTTTCCAGCATGAGCTTGGGGAGAGAGGAGTGAGCAGAGACATGGGGGGTCAGGCCATGGCAGGTCATAGAGTATGATTTGGGGCCCCCTTCTATGCTGTGTGCGTCTGGGCAAATCCCTGCCTGTTCCCCATCTGTGCCAGGAGGACTGAGTGAGAAGACTGCCAGCTGTAATTTCCTAATCGCATTTGACAGTCTGAGGCTCTTTGTATCCAACAGGCACCTTGCATGCATTTCCTCCCCTGTGGGAGGTGCAATGATCACATCCCTATTTTACAGGTGAATAAACTGAGGCTCAGAAAGCAGGCAGCTGGCCCCAGGCCACCGCACAGAAGGGGTAGGGAATGATTCGAACTCAAAGTCAGTGCCAGAACCTACCTCTTAAACCCTCACTATTCTGCCTTCCAGCATAAGGATTTCTCGTCCTCCGTGTCCTCAGATATCTTCTCCCTTTTCTCTTGGTGCCACACACTCATTCATTAAGACTTAGCTCATGCATAACCTCCTCCAGGAAACCTTCCCTGACGAACCAGGCAAGCCCAGGCCTCATGGAGAGGCCATGTGGGCACTCCTTCTGGCAGCCCTAGCCTTCAACTCATCCTGTGCAGGTACCTCGAGATGCCTCCACCTAATGTCCAAGACATCATGGAACAGAGAAACAAGCCATTCCCCCCACCCCGTGTCTGATCCAAATTCATGAACATATTAAAATTGTTGTTGCTTTAAGCCACCGAGTTTTGGGGTAGTTTGTTATGCAGCAATAATATCTGGTACAGTGCTAACCTGGGCAAATCCCCTTCCTTTCTTGCCAGGATTATTGCAAGTCTCCTCACACTGCTCCCTGGTGCCTCCCTTTCCCCTCGACGAAGCAGCCAGAGAAGTCCTACCTGTCCAGAGATCAGACCATGCGCCTCCTCTGCTCAAAACCCTCCCATATGGGAACCGGCTGTGGCTCAATTGGTTGGGCTCTGGTTTACCACATGAGAGGCCCCGGGGCCTCCTGGAGAAGGCAAGCTGCCGCCACGAGGAGGCAAGCCGTCGCACGGTGAGCTGATTCAGCAGGATGCTGCAGCAGGGGGAGACAACCAGACACAAAAACGCAAAGCAAATGAACACAGTAAGCACAAGCAGCAAGGGAAGGATATATAAATAAATAAAAATAAATCTTAAAAAAAAAACACCCTCCCATGGCTCTCAGCCCACTTAGAGCAAAGCCCAGTCCTTACAATGGCCCACAGACCCACGCAATCTGCCTCACCCTTACCGCTCTTACCCCCTCCCCTCACCGACTCCTCTCCAGCCACACCGGCCTCTTTGCTACTCCTCAAACACCAGACACACTCTGCCACAGGGCCCTTGCACTTGCTGTTCCCTTGCCTGGACTGTGCTTCCCCCAGGTAGTGTTTGGTTCCCTCCTTTGTGTTGTTCAGCCTTTGCTTCACTGTCACCTTCTCAGTGGGCTTTCCCTGGCTGCCTTATTTAACAACATCACCTCCTGAACTCAATTTTTCATTTTGCCATGGCCCTTATAACATCTCACATGCTATGCTTTTCATTATGTTTATTATTTATTGTCTCTTCCCCCTTAAATGTCAGCATCATGGGGCAGGGATCGTTGTTTATTCTCTAATGTATTCCCAGTGCCTAAAACAGTGCCTGGCACTCAAGAGTGGCTTGCTGAATGAATGAAGGTACGAGCTATTGGAGCCCAGATGAGGCCGGCTGTCTTTCAGGGGGCTGTCTGAGTGGGGAAGCAGATGGGGGTCAGGAAAGGGCAGGAATGGAGAGGCTGGGCTGAGCCAGTGTGGCCAGGGCTGGAGGGCATCCCGTGGAAATGACAGCTCGCTGCCCCTCTGGGGAGCCCTGAGGATGGGAGGGCGGGAGGGCAAGGCTTTGAAGATGCTAAGGGGGCCTCCCTCCTTCCTGGTCTTGTGTGCCTCCGGCCCTGCCAATAAACAGGATCTCTGGGCAACTGCCTGAGAACTCTGTCCAGCACCTCAGAGGCCTTGACTTGCTCCTTCCTGTACTGTAAATCAAGCCCCTTCCAGCTGCGACATCCTGAGCACACTGCTGGGGGCGGGTGGGGGCCCAGATCTGTTGGAAGGAGCTGTGTGTGGCCTTGAGCAGATCCCTGGACCTCAATTCCTTGTCAGCAAAATGGGAATGAAAGGAGTACTGAATTCAAGGTGTGGCTGTGAAGAATGGATGAGAGAACAGCATGACAGTCCTTTGAAAATGGAGATGCTCCATGACCCTGTTAGTAGGGAGAGAAGCACACCAACTCCTGGTCTGTGAAACGGGGTTATTGTGAGTTCTGGCCTTCCTAGTCTTGTTGGGAAATTCAAAATGCAGAGGAAACTCTTAGCTCTCAGTAAACATGCTACAGATGTTAGCTGTTATTAATGGTGATTATTATAATAATGGTAGAGAATCAGATGTTATTGAGAAGCCATTTGGGAGCCCAGAAGCCCCATCACACCCTGTCACACCCCAGCAGGGGTCGTGGCTCAGCACCATCACAACCGTGACCCTGTGCCTTTCGTGTACATTTCATTTTGGTCCTAGAGACCATCTCCCATGCACAAGGCCACCCTCCTTCCCCTGTCCCCAGCAAGGCCATAGCTGTGAGCGTACCACTTCCCTAAAATGTGCCACAAGAGTGAATATCTGACCTTGAAGCCAACCTGGGAAGTGGAGGGGGATAGTTCAAATGCAGGCCCCATCACTTACCAACTGTAGAAACTTAGACATGTTATTTAGTTGCTCTGTGCCTCAGTTTACTCGCCAACAGCTGTCATTAGGATTGAGTGAGTTAAACCATGCCCAGAGATTGGCACTGTGGCGGGCACTTAGCAAACAGCAAGCATTCCTTGGGAGTAATATTTTTATCTCCATCTCACCAATGGATAACCTGAGGCTCAGCCTGGAGAAAAAGCTTGGACCAAGTTATCAGTTGTAGAGTTTTTTGGCCCTGAATTGGGATAAATTTCATTATCCCATTAGATGCTCCAACTGGTGAACTCATAGTTTGTGAGATATCATTTTTTTTACCCATTAGCGAGTTTTCAGATAAGTGGGAACTTATGCCAATTATCTAAGAAAAATGGGTTTGAAAAAAATTTGCATTGATAAAATGTCATCTAGGGACTTCTTCCCAGACAGCTGGAGAAACACTTGGTTCTGGGGTTCAAAGGCTTTGCGTTCTAGTATGAGATGCACCGAGCAAGGCAGTAGGGAGTCCTTGAAAGCTCTTGAGCAGGGAATGCATGTACTTAAAGAATAAAAATCATCTGAATCTGGCAGTGTATTTGGGTCAGTTCAAGTTACTGAAATTCATGCATTGCTGATGGGGTTGCAAGTTGGCACAATCTCTGTGGAGGCTGATTGAATCCCACAAACATGCAGGATATAGTTGTAGGACGTCTGTGACGTGCCAGGTGCTGTCCAGATGCTGCGAGGAAGTCCAGCTAGCTGTGGCATGACCCGCCATGGAAGAGAGAGGCCAGCAGCAGAGAAGTCACCTTGGAAGTGGAGTCCCAGGGCCCTGGCTCAGCAGACACCACATGGCACAGAGATGAGCTGCCCAGCTGAGCCCTTCCTGAATTTCTGGCCCCCAAAAAGCATGAATGAAACAAAGTGGTTGCTTTAAGCTTCTAAGTTTGAGGGCTGTTCATTAAGTTAAAATGCATGCACAGGAAGCAGCGATAGGCATACAAGTACAGAAGGTCTAAAGAAGACACACCCATCAAAGAACACACATTGGGCCCATCAGAACGGGGAGGTGCCATGGGGATGAAAGGGAATAAACAAGAGAGGGGCTCCTGCTTCTTCCCCGCCTGTGATGCAACCCGTGTGGTTTGGGCCCTGGCCCCTCTGCTCTCCTTCCTCCTGCCTTCCCCACCCTTCCCCCTCCCCATTTCCCATTTTCTTTAAAAAGGAATATTTTAGACACCCCAAAAGTAGAGAGAATAATATAGCAAAATCTGAGGTACCCACCACCCCGCTTAAGAAATACAGCTTTCCAAATACAATTGAAGGTGGTGTGGTTTTCAGATCTGCCCACACATTCTTTGACCTCCCCCTCCCTTCAAACAATAGGGTCTAATTCCCCTTCCCTAAGTGTGGGTTGGGCTTAGTGACCCGCTTCTAACAAAGAGAATGTGGTGGAAGTGACGGTGGTCTGTGGTCATATGAAGGCTACACCTTCTGCCTCGCTGTCTGTCTGTCTGTCCGTCTCTCAGTGCTCGCTGTTGGAGCGCGGCCACCCAGGGAACCCAGGCCACATGGTGGAGAGGACCCGAGCACCCCCTCCCTGCCCAGCCTGCAGCCAGCACTGACTGGCCTGCTGTCCCCCTGGCCCCTGGCAGGCCTTTGGATGACTGCAGCCCCAGATGACACCTGAGGCCCAGAACCACGCAGCTATGGCCTCGGAAACTGGGAGAGATGATAAGTGATCACGGCTGTTTTAAGGTACCAAGTTTTGGGGTGATTGGTTACGCAAGGTAGATGGCTAATACAGAAGACCCCTGCTATCCATCCCTGCCCCAAAGAAACCACTCTCTTGAGGTTTATTATTTTCATGAGTGTTTAAACTTTTACTACATGTGTGTCAACCCTAAACAACATGCAGGATTGCATTTCATTCTTTAAAATTTATAGAAATGTCCATTATATAATATATACATATTATATTTATAACAGATCCTGTTTGACTTACTTTTTCTCCCACTTCTGAGATCCATCTGTGTTGAAGCAGGCAGCTGCCATTCCTTTTCACTGCCATATAGTATTCCACTTATGAATTTACCACAGTATACGATCCCCAAATCCATGTGGACACATGTTTGGGTCACTTCTGGGCTGTGCTACTACAAAACAACTGTGCTGGGACCAAGCAGGCCCCCTCCCCCCTTCACATGGCAGCTTCAGGTTCTTTGAGGTCTCAGCTCTGAGGTCACCCCAGAGAAACCCCTTGACCAGTCTCACTAGTGGGTTCTCTTCCCCCACTTGCTGCCCCCAAGCTCACCTCTATTGGTGCTTTCTCTGTTTTTCCTTCCAGCACCTACTACGCTTAGTCAGTGTTCAGTTATCTGTTCCTTTCGTTGAGCATAAGTGAAAGCTCCGTGGGGGCAGGGCTAGCGGTGGGTTTTCTTCCAGTGCATCCCCCACAACTAGCACAGGGCCTGGCGCACAGTAGCCCTCAATGAAATGGTTGTATTAGGAGTGGCTGAGAATAGCTTCCTTGCTTTGGACCTTGATTTTCCCATCTGCACAGTGAGGACTTGAGATCAGTTTCAGAGTGACTTTAGATTCAGCTTCTTGGAGGTCTGTCCCCCCCATCCCCAATCTTTCCTAGAGCAGCCATTCTTGCCCGTGTCCCAGACTGGTCTCCATGTGAAATTCTGTTTGAAAAATAACAGCCATCCTGTGTTGAGCACTCTTATGTGCCAGGTACACCCTAAGCTGGAATGTGTCATCTCAGCTACTCATTAACTCTCAGAACTAGACACTATTACTACCTTTTTTTTAACAGACGGGTAAACTGAGGCAACTTGAGGTTAAGTAACTTGTCACAAGACTAGCAAATAAGGGACCTGGGGTTTGAACCAAAGAAGACTGGCTCCAGAAGCCAACCATCTAAACTTGGTGCCACCCTGCTCAAAGGTACCCCAGCTTTAAAGATAGGGGAGAGTGGGGAAGGGAGAGGAAGAGGAAGGGGTGGGACAAGGGCAAAGAGAAAATAAAGGCACTCTTCTGAAGGCCTGGCCAGCTAGAGCACTCTGGAATCCTCAGTCACGGAGGCCCCGTCACTCCACGCCCCCTGTCTCCCAGCCGTGTTGGTTTTAAGATGTCCCGCTTCCCCCCATTTGGCTTTCCTGCCCCAGCTCCAGGCCCCCCGCGTGGTGCTGCTGTGCTTCAGTGGTCCGCGGCCTGCCTCCTGCAGGGAGGCATCTCCTTCCAGGTATCTGGAGACAGGAGGGTCTCTCCAAACAAGCGCCTTGCTCTTTCCCAGGAACATCAGAGGTGTATCTGGTGAGTTCAAGAAGTCAGCTGTCTCTCTGGACACCTGGGCCCTGGGGTGGTTTGGGGAGCTGGCATTTGTGGTCAGATCTGTCCCAACTTGGGGGTTTGGGTCAGAGATGGGCAGGCCCCTGCATGGCAGCTGCTCCCTGGTGGGCATCTTCCACAGGGCTTGGAGGGGGGTTTCCGTGCATAAGTCCCAGAGAGTACCTGGGACTCTGGGATTCTGGTGTTCTCTTGGATGACTTCTGAGGCCACAGTCTTGGTTGTCTCCTGTCTCTTCTTCCCTTTAATTATTTCATTCATTTCCAAATTGTACTTCGTGTCAGGCACTGAACCCACCTTTCATTCACTCAACAAACTCTTATTGAGGGCCTACTGTGTGCCAAGCACTGTCCTAGGCATTGGGGACACAGCCATGAGCAAAAGGGCAAAACTCCTGGCACCGATGGAGTGTGCATTCTATCTGGGGAAATAAGAAAAAGAAGTAAATAAAGAGAAAATTAAGCAGAGAAGAGGGTATCAGCTTTGGGGTGGGTTTTATCCCTGGCTGGATAGTGGCAGTGGGTCTATTTTGTAGGTAGCTCCAACAGGATTTTCTGATAGATCTAATGTTGGATGTGAGAAAAGGAGACAAGTCCAGGATGATCTCATGGCTGTAGGTCTGACTGGCTGGAAGCCTGAGTTGGGGGAGGCTGGGGTGCAGCAGGGTTTGGGCAGGTTAGGTCTGAGAGGCTGTTAGACATCCTGGTGGAAATATAAGGCTGTAGACATGAGAGTCTAGGGGCGAGACCTGCGCTGGAGAGACATGTTGAGCATCACTGACATAGAGATGATAACAAAGGCCATGAAACTGGATGTTAGCACTTAGGAGGAGAGAGTAGATGGAAAAGAAGAGGTCCAAAGACCCGCTGATCCTGGTGCTACAACATAAGGACTTTCTACAAGGATACACGGATATCCTAGTACACTGCCTGATTGCTTGACTGAGATGTGTTTATTAAATAGATACTCTATTCTAAGTCTTTTTCAAGCAATAACTCATTTAATCTTCACAACTCTCCTATGATGTAGGGACTATTATCATTATTGCCATTTCACAGAGATGAGAGAACCGAGGCGCAGAGACGTTAAGTGACTTGCTCAAGGTCTCACAGCTGCTGAGAGGTGGACCCAGGCAATCCAACTCCAGGGTCCTTGTGCTTCACCACCACATGATGACTTCATCACGCTGTATCAATCCCATACAAGTGGGTGCCCACCATGGTTGAAGGTAGGGGAAAGGGGAGTAGGAATTGAGGGGAAAAATGAAAAAATAGACTGAAGCATGTGATGGCAATGAACTATGACTTGAGAAATAGGATTAACTCAGTTCTCTGAACCTGAAAGAAAAGAAAGAGGAGAAGGAGGAAGATTCAATGATGGAGAAGGAGAGGGAGAAGGAGGAGGAGGAAAGGGGGAGAAGGAGAAGAAATCTTTAGCCGGATTCTCTAGACACAATCATAAAGACCTCCTGGCACCTAAGTTCGTGTCTTGCTGGGCCTGGTTGCTTCTCCAGCTTCACTTCCTAACCCTTCCCACCATGCCTCCAGTGCCGCAGGCCACACCCTGCCCCCAGGACTCACTTATTCCTGCGTTGAGCCTTTGCTTTTGCTGTTTCCTCAGCCAAGAATGCCCTTTCCTTCTTTCACATCTCAGGAACTCCTATATATCCATCAAAACCCAGCCTAAAGACTCTCCTCTCTGAAACCTTTTCTAGCCTTCCCTCCTTTGGGCTCCCATGGCCCTTTGCCCCTTTCTCTTTTCTGATGGCTGATGAGGGTTGGGTGCTCCACAAGGCAAGGATCATGCCCATTTTGCTTACCCTTATAGCTCTAGTGGCTGGCAGTGAGTGGGTGCTCATGTGGTTGGAAAGGTGAATGAATGAATGAGTGAATGAGTGGCTGGTGAAAGGATGACATCATGGCTACTTTTCTAGTAGCAGCACAATCAGAGCACTGAGAAAACAGTTCACAGCCTTAGTTCATGTTATAGAATTCCTAGACCTTTCATTCCTAGAGCTACAGAATGTTGCTGAAGAAGAGTGCCTGGACCTCGCCTCTTCCAGCTGTGTGACATCGGGACATTATTGTCTAAACTATTGCCCTATTCAATTTTTTCCAATTGTTCCACTAATGTCCTTCATAGCAAACAAAGCAAACAACAACAAAATTTTTTTTTTTTCTGGTCAAGTATCCAATCCAGGATACATGGAGCAGGTTTTATGTCTCTGTAGTATCCTTTTTTTTCTGGAAGACTTCCTCAGTTTTTCTCTGGCTTTTATGACCTTGACATCTTTTGAAGAGTAGAGGCCAGTTGCTCCATAGACTGCCCCTCTATTTGGATCTTTCTGACATTTCCTTCAGGGCAGGCATTTTTGGCAAGGACTCCACGAAGCAGTCCTGTGTCCTTTGCACTTCATCCTGTCTGGTGGCACATGGTGTCAATTTGCCTGATACTAGCAATGCTCACTTTGATCCCTTGGTTACGTTTTCCCCACTGTCAAGTTATCATTTTTCTATTTGTTTTAATAAATATCTTGTGGCAGATGCATTGAGCCCCTGTAAATATCCTGTTTGTCCTCATACTTCCTATCCACTAGTTTTAGTAGGGTTAAATTAAAATTTTAATTATTTTTTATTTATTTTTTATTTAATTTAAAACAAAGTTTTAGGATGTAGCGGGGATTGAACATGTGAACAGGCACTCAACCACTGAGCAACACCCACTCCGGAAGAAATTCAGTTTTTAAATTAAAAGAAAAACTTATTTGACTCAGGAATACATGGGCAGAGAACAATATTCCACCAATACAAAAGAGTGTAAGGCCAGTCTCCCTCCGCCATCCCCAGTCATCCAGTTCTCGCCCCCAAACCAGCCCTCCTCCCACTGTTCTGTGTGTCCCTTCAGAAGTGTTCTGTGCTTAGGCAAGCCAATATATTCAATATATTCATAGCTCCTCTTTTAGAATTATGTGAACACAGAAGGTAGCAAAATATACATGTCGTTCTGCATCTTAACTTTTTTTCACTTAATATTTTTGGAGACCAGTTTATATTTGCACATAAGGAGAGATCTCTTGCAGGCTTGAGAACCTAGCATCCACCCAAGATGCAATTCCAGAGTGGTGTGTTTCCTTCACATTCACAAATAAGGAAACTGAGGCCCAGAGTGGGGGCCTCAAGGTAACACAAGTCCCCAACATAACACAGCCCGTTAGAAGACAAAGCAGTCTGGGGACCCAGGCTGGGCCATCTCCATGAGGGAACCAACAGGCCTCAGCACTGGGGAACCAGGCCTTCCCCGGGGCTGCCCCCACAGAATGCCAGACCCGGCCCCATGCCCTGTTCCCAGCCTGGCTTCTCCCCATGGCCCCCCACACCCCCAGTCCTCCTCTCTGCTCTCGTGAGGGACCCCCCCCCTCCAGCTCCCTGCTGGGCTGGGCCCTGGGAGCCCCACTGATCCTCTGACAGCCCAAGACAGATCGTTGGGGAGTGTGTATTCAGGTGCAGGCAGGAGCACATGGAGACCAGATGAGACTAGGGAGCGGGGGGGCCGGGGCCTGCTGGGGAGGGGAATAGAGGACTGAGGAGGGTGAGGATGGAGGACCCCACAGACACCTGCCTCCTCTCTCCCTCCCCCCACCAACTCTGCCCCTCCCTGGGCCTTCTGTTCCTGCTGCTCCTCTCACCAGGCATGGGCGGTCCAGATGGATGAGGGGGGCTGGTCTCACCCCAAGTCCCTTCCTCTCTCCCACAGCCTGGGAGAACTTGGGCTATGGACTGAAGCCTTGGTAGGTTCGAATCCCGGCTCAGGCAGACAACAGCCCTTCTCGAGCCTCAGTTTCCTCAGGGCAGAGAGGAGGAAACACGCTTCTCACAGAGTCCAGCAGGCATTGAAGCATGGCCAGTAGCCGCTTTCACGTATTTAATTTTGTTCCTTTCCCCCATCCCTTCATTACAGCCCAGCCATCTTCTTCAACTCAGGCCCTGCTTCCCCCCCAGCCCTCCAGGGAAGAGGGAACGTGGCAGCTGGGGTCGGGCCTGTTGACCCAATGGGGTCCTGGAAATGAGGTGCTGGGGCTACTGAGACTTGGAGCTGGGAAGGAGTGGGGGGCAGAGCCAGCTGCTACCAATAGGCGCAAGGGCCAGTCTCTGCTCCCTCTCCAGGTGGCCCCTCAGCCCCGCTGGAAACCCCCCTTCTCCTTAGCAGAAATCTGCCCTGCCCTGTGGCTTCCCCAGGGCAGCGTGGACCCCAGAATGGAGGTGTCTGCCTAGATGCCCTGAGTCACCCACCCTGGAGAGGCCTTCAGCTGGCGTGTTCATTTCAAGTGGGCACCCGAGGCTTGTGTGGCCTGCAAGGGGGTGGGGGCTCAGGGAGGGGAAGGGGAGGCAGATGAGATGGTGCTCAGTGAGGGAAGAGGGGCTCCGAGTAGGGGGAGATGTGAACGCAGAAGGGAACAAGGATTCGGTGAAATACATGGGGACTTGGTGAGGCGACAAAGGCTCAGAGAGAGGGCTGGGGCCTCGGAGATGGAGCTGGTGGAACAGAGGGTGGGTGGGGGCTTAGCAAGGAGAGAGGGGCTCAGGGCCAAGGGGGATAAGATAAGGGGATGAGGGGCCGGCTGTGGCCCAATTGATAGGGTGCCGGTTTACCGCATGGGAGGCCCTGGGTTCGGTTCCCGGGGCCTCCTCGAGTGGGCAGACCGCCTCGAGAAGGCAAGCTGCCACGGGCAAGGCAAGCCCCCGCAAGCAGGCAGGCCGCTGCGCGGTGAGCTGACTCGGCAGGTCCACAACAGGGGGAGATGGGCAGACACAGAAGAACGCAAACATGAACAAGGCAAGAACAAGCAGAAAGGGGGGATATGTAATAATTAAAAAAAAAAGATAAGGGGATGAAGGCTCAGATAGGAGAATGGGGAACAGAGTGGGGATGGAGGAATGGGGGGGCTTCAATTTGGGGTGAGGTGGGTGTACACAGTCCACTGCAGCTTGGGGAAGAGGACAGCTGTGCCTGGGGTGTGTGTGGGGGGGCGGGTGGCACCAGAACCAAGCCCCAGGGAGCAGTCTGGGCCCGCAGCTCCTTCCCAGCTGATGAGCCTGAGCTAATTACCAGTAATGAGCAGCTGGGCCCGGTTCCCTGGGATTTGCTTTGGCTGTGATAATAAGCACCACTGTCAGCCTTCCAGGGGTTGGCGATTCAGGAAGCTGAGGAGAGATCGCAGGAGGGACTTCCTGGGCCTGGTGAAGGGCAGGGGAAGGTGCAATGTTGCTTTCCCTGCAGATTAAGGAAACTCTTCTTAGGAGTTCATTTGAGGGCAACTTTGTCTGGAGGCAGGGGGCTGGCATAATTTACCTATCCTGGGCAGGGTCAAGGGTGTGGGTCCTGGAAGGGGACAGGGCCCTGAGAAATCCTAGGACATCAGGCTTGGAGGGCCCCTAGGTCATGTGGTCAGTAACCCATGGTGGAGATGGGGGAATAGGCGGGACACTAGCAGGTTTCCCAAGGTTGTGTAGCAATCACTGAAGGTGTCTATGCCAGGCACTGTTCCAAGCACTTTGCTGAATCCTCACTACAAACCCAGGAGGTGGGTACTATTAGTAGCCCCATTTTATAGATGATGAAACCGAGGCACAGAAAGGTTAAGTGACTTGCCTGAGGTCACAGAGCCAGAAAGCAGCAGAGCTGGGATTTGAACACAGTCAGTTCTGGTTGGTCCCTGCTGGGGTAGTAGGGCTAGGCACTCTCAGGCCTGGGCTTCCCCTGGTGATGGGGGCTGACAGTGCCTCTCTCCCCCTCATTCCCCTCTCTGCAGGGATGCCGGTATGTTTGGTGCCCCCGGCAGGGTTGGGAGGTGAGACTTAAGTATAAATAAATAAACAGGGAGCAGATGGTGTGGGGATGGGGGGAGTGGGGGACTGGGAGGGACAGGTCCAGGGCCTCCCACTTCTCCCTGGGAAAACATTGCTGGGCCGGAGCAAATGGATTCCAGACTCAGGGCCTGGGAGCCCCCTTCCCAAGCCTGAGCTCCTTTATGGGACCTGGCCCTGGTTTTACAGGAAAATGGTGGGCTGGGATCTTGAGTCCTGGGTTCTGCTCCTCTCTGCTTTCCCTCTCCTCTTCCCGTGTGGCTTTGAGAAAGTCACTTTACCTCCCTGTGCCTCCCTTTCTCCAGCTGTCAAAAGACTGTAAGGAGAATGAACTCTGTAAAGTTTCTGCTCAAGAGCTGCCTCCTCTGGGAAGCCTTCCTTGATTGCTTCAGGCAGACTCCAATAAAGCAATGACTTAGAATATCATAGAGGATATGGGTATGTGTGTCCTTCATTCCATAACAACCCATTCAACAGATATTTGCCCAGGGCCTACTATGTGCCAGGGATGATGCCACCTTCTAGGCTGACACGGTGCCTGGCATATAGTTTTTCTCTGTATCCCTAGCAGCTGATCCAGAGTTGGTGTCATGTGAATGAATAAATGAATGAATGAATGAGTGGGTAGATGAAAAAGGAGATGAGGAACTGCCATGGTCCCCAAATGTGGAACCTGCATCACTGGGGTGGGGATGGGGCATGGAAAAACAGCAACACGTATTAAATAACAGTGAGTCCACAATGCGAAAGTCATTCCTTTTGCTACTAGTATCTCCCAGTTCTTCTCGTAGGCCAAGGAGAAATTCTCTGAGGATGCCAGAGGATGCAAATCTTCCCCCCTATCCCTTTTCTTTTTTAACTTGGAGAAAGCTGGTCTCAGGCTCAGAGCTTCGCAGATAATGGCATCCAGCTAGAATTTGAGACTTTTTTTTCCCATTTTATTCGTTTTGGTCAGTTACCTTTTATTTGTGGTATGGGATATGGATTTTTCATTTATGTTTGGATATTTCTGGTGGGACTACAAACTAGAAGTGTTTGGCACTTTCTGATAAAGTGCTTGCCTGGGACCAAGGTGACCATAGGGGCTTGACTGCAAAGGGAAATATGGAAACTTTTGGGGATGATGAAAATATTTCATGTCTTGTTTGTGGTGGTGGTTACACAGGTGTACATATTTTTCAAAATGCATTGCACTGTACATTTCAAATAGGTGCATTTTATTGTATGTAAATTATGCCTCAATATAGTTGATTAAAAAAATACATGTATTTAAATTTAAATTTAAGTTAGCCTCCCACTGAGGATATTAGGTAAATAATAATATAGTTGCCACATGGATGTGGCCAGAGTCATGAAGGTTGTCCACCACACAGTAAAGTTTGGGAAACATGGAGTCAATGAATAAATGAATAGATGGGAGAGAGAATGAATGAACAGGTAAATGAACAAGTGAATGAATACCTGTGCCATCTATGGTGTGGATCCATTCTACTCAGCCCCAACATATCCAGCAGTCCCAATCAGTAGTTGTTGTATCTCAACTTGCATAGCACCTGTGATGGTGAGGTCACTACCTCATGAGTAGCCCTTTCCATTGTCTGAGGACTAAGGCTGGGTGAAAGGCCCTTTCCTCATATTAAGTTAATCTACCTGAAGATCCCCTGACCCACAGACACATCTGCTCTCCTACCTGGGGACAGCCCAAATTGCCTCCCCAGACTGCTCTTCTCCAGGCATTTCAACCCAGATGCTTAGCTGCTCTGCCCACCAGGCCCTCCTTGCACAGAACTTTCACCCTGGTGGAGCAGCAGGATAAAGAACAAATACTTGGACAAATAAAATAATTACAGCCTATGAAGGAAAAAACAGGGTAAGAATATTGGAGAGACCATTGGGGGGGGTGGGGAATTAGGGCAAGCCTCTCCTGGGAGGTGACATATGAGCTGAGACCTGAAGGATGAGAAGGGGCTGGAAGAACCAGGGAGATGGTATTCCAGGCAGGAAAATAGCAAGTGCAAAGGCCCTGTGGCCAGAAAGTTATTGGCAGGGGAAGGAGATGTGGCTCAAGCAATTGGGCTCCCGCCTACCACATGGGAGGTCCCTGGTTCGGTTCCCGGGCCTCCTAAAGAAGACGGCGAGCTGGCACGACAGGCAGGTGCAGCAAGCTGACTCAACAAGAGACACAAAAAGAAAAACACAATTTGAGCCACAACAAAGCAGGGAACAGAGTGGCTCAAGTGATTAGGCACCTCCCTCTCACATGGGAGGTCCTGGGTTCAGCTCCCCGTGCCTCCTAAAGAAACAAGGAGACAGACAGACACAGCAAGTACAAAACAAGGGGGTAGGGAGAAATAAATAAATAAAAATAAATCTTTGAAAAACAAAGTCATTGGCAATTGTGAGGTGGCCAGCCAGGTTTCAGTGGGATGAGCTGGGGCAGGTCATTTAGGGTATTGTTGGTGAGGAGCCTGGAATTGTTTCCCAAATTTGATCCTCAAACACTTTTAAGCAAGGGAATGACATGATATGACACAGTTTAGTAGGCACTCAATAAATACTTACTAAATTAAAATTAATGGAAAGCCCTTCTAGTTCCGATAGCTCGGTGGCCGAATGAGTGGCCTCTTGAGAGGACCTGCCTGGGTTTGAGTCCTGGCTCTGCTGTGTGACTGTAGGCAAAGTGACTTCACCTGTCTGGGCCTCAGTTTCCTTATCTGCAAAGTGGAGATGATAATAGCATTCACCTCATGGGGTTGTTGTAATGATTAAGTGACTTTATGTTTGGAAAGCATTTGAAACCGGACCTGGCATACATCATAAGTGTTTTCTGTTTGTTAAATAAAATGAAAAAGAGTAAGGTCACAAAGCAAGACAATTAGTCCGTTTTCAATTTCTTCCAGTCCTGATTCCTGTAAGAAGAGAGACCCAGATTGATGGGATGGGTCTCTAACACTTGCTAGCAGAGAGACCAGCCTCAGCCAGATCTGGAGGAATTTAGTAACACTGTTGTTTACATTGTTTATAAACATATATATTCGGCCAGGTCTCCCAGGCTGCTGTGGGATCAGGTTGGGGGTGCCAGAGCTCTGTCCATCCCCTAGACAG